>JAFJYG010000063.1:0-105956 GCA_017366145.1 Cadophora sp. M221 | reverse complement strand
GTACGGCTTTTTGGGAACCGGCTTTGCGTACTTCAAGGAGACCCTGCACCACTCGGAAAACGATGGGTACAACGGTTTTTCAAGCGGAATCCTGTTCTAAGCACTAAGAAGCAATATTCCATTGATTTTGTACGTGTCAATAATGCGACATCTGATGTTATTAAGCCATGGTTCCACAAATTGCAGATCCCAGCTATCAAGGCAATTCTACCTGAAAATCGATGGAATATGAATGAAGCAGGAATTATGGAAGGCTTTGGAGTTAATGGCTTAGTTATTGGCTATGCAAATCGACGTTTTGTTTAGCGAAAACAGCCTGGTTCTCGGAATTGGACCTCGTTCATTGAATATATCTTTGCCACCGGCCGCAAAACCACTCCACTTGTAATATACAAGGGAAAATCGGTCCAGCAACAGTGGTTCCCAGCAGATATCAACTTATTTAGGGACTAGCAATTCACAGCGACAAAGAATAGATGAACAGATAACGCCACCGCATTAGAATAGCTTGAAAAGGTCTTCATCCCTCAAACGCAACCACGTGATTAGGAACCACGATTACTCGTCTTAGATGGCCACGGAAGTCATGAGACTACGGAATTCATGTGGAAGTGCTTAGAATACAACATATTTCTATTGTTTTTATCTGCACATACGTTACACGTCTTACAACCTTTGGATTTATCGATTTTTTCTCCTCTCAAGGCATCCTACCGGAAACACCTCAATTTATTAGCATCTCTTACCGATTCTACACCAATTGGCAAGCGTAACTTTTTGATATGCTATTATAAGGCACGGCAAGAGAGCTTAACGGGTACGAATATCAAAGCTGGCTGGAGAGCTACTGGTCTTTGGCCAGTGAGTATGGCAAAACCATTGATGAGCCGATTACTATTAGAGAATAGTAATCAAGAGCTGGAAATTGGTGCTCAAGAGGACCTTCAGACTATTAGGGAAGTGGAGGAATCATCGATTGTATGGTCTACGCCAAAGGCTGGCAAAGAATTCAGGTTACAACTCAATACTTTGACCAAAGCATCACATGACAACATCCCAACACGTCGACTACTTTTCAATAAAGCTATTAAAGCTTTTGATCAAAAGGACTTTGCATTAGAACAGGCAGAAATGAGAATACAGCAATTGGAGGCTAAATTAGATTAATTACAACCACGGAAAAAACGGAAGGTTCAAATTAGTCCAAATTCCAAGTTTGCAAATATTTAAGCTATTTAAAAAGCTTAAATTGCAGCTGAAGATCAAGAAATTGTACCTATTGATTTAGATTTAGCAGGAGATTCTGATACTACAGAAGATTGCATAGAAATTGAAGCGTTGTAGAGTTATTAAGTGTTGTTTGCAGGTGGTGGTAAAATCGCGAGGTGCGCGGAAGGGTGGGGTGGGGACTTAACATTAAGAACTTCAAGAGATAGCACAAATATATCAAAATTCATTATAATTAGCTTAGTTATACTTTCCTTAAATATAAGAAAATTAAGCGCAACTTAAGTAGTACCAATAATTATAAGATTTATTATTATAACAAGTATCTTGGCGTTTGTTTCTTAAAGAAAAAAGAGTAAAATACACTAAAGAATTAAGCAAAGAAAGCTCGCGAAAAGTACTTTAAAGTACTATTAACACAGCAAACTAAGAATAAGAAGTTTTAAACTTTTTTTCTTAAATTTGTAATTAAGAATAACCTTTTGTTTTTTATTATTAATTAGCTAAAAACAAAGGCTTTTTTTACATTTCTTAATCCAACGATACATTAAATTAATTGAAATACAATAGTAGTAGACTTAAAGAAGAAACATATAATAGTAGAGCTTGAATTACAAAAAGATCTACACAACTATATAACTAAGGGAGGAAGATTTGCATTAATAATTAATGCTTAGGCGGGGAATAATAAATTGGATTATTTAATAGTCACACTTCACTTCAAAAGAAAGACTACCAAAGGAAAGAAATAAATTAAATACATAAAAAGCATTATTCTAAACGTAATTAAGTTAATAAATTTATGTTATAATGGTTAATATTTTGCATTTAAGCTGCTAAAAATCACGAATTGTCTTAGAATTACTAAAGTTATTATATTAATTACAAAAGATAACGTAGCACCAAATGATAGTATACTAAAAAAATTTAAAACTATTATAAAAGAAAAATAGCAATTATTAAGCCACGAAGATTAACTAAAATTCACCTTAAAATTCAACGTTATTAAAGAAAATATTCACTATTATGCACACATTTATAATATTAGCGTGCAAAGAGATATAATCTATAAACTAACTTATAATCAAAAGCTAATTTTTTAGCTCTACGAGTAATTAAAGCTAAACCTATCGAGTTTCGTTACAAATATCATTATCCTGCGAATACAACTTTTCCTCTTCCCACCACAATAAAGAGTTCAATGTACAAGCTCCAAAGCCTTTATATTATTTTCAAACTGCAAAAAGTACTGCGTTTTTAGCTTATTCAAATGTGCAAAACGCTCAACTTAAAGTACCTCGAACTTCCCTGCGATATGCCTATTTAATAGAATTCAACTAATATAATATTATTTGCGGCCCTACAAATAAAGAATGCAATTCAAACTGTACTAGCCACGCAAAAATAAGACAAATTAGTAAGAAAACACTTAACCCCAACTAATAAGAATTAAGTTAATTATAAAAAGATAGCTATTTTCTTCAATATTTTTAAACAACGGGAATTGAATAAAACGGCGCAATACAACAATGGTCAACGTGAAGGTGAAGGGCCCCGAGAGTGTATTTCTGCGGGCCCTCGCTTAAAACAGGGAAAATCGCGTGTCACAGGAAAGTGTAACGTTCCTGCTGTTCGCGGGTACTGTGCGTACAGGCTCGTCGGGTTGGTATCAGCGATGAAGTATATTCACAAGACTATTCGGTCCTCTATAAGAATAGAGACGTTACTAGCAGTGGTAAACTGTAAGGTAAACTTGCTATATGAATTTGAGCACGAAGCTCTACTACCTAGGAAACTATTCTACTTATATAGAACTATGATTTCAATGGGATCCCCGAGGAGCCCACGGCCCTGGGGTTCCAGGAGCCTTGGATCCTAAAGCTCCAAAGGCTCCAGGTGTTCACGTGACGCTTATCTTGGCTTCTCTGTGCAGCTGGGCTGCCGAGCCTCAGGGCCAAGACGCACGTGATCCCGGATTGTGACAGAAAGCAAGTATCGCAGCTCTCTTTTGGCGAAGGAGCCTTACTAATATGCGACAGCGTAGAGTTTCATGTGGAAATTAATTTAGAAAGTATATTTAATTAATAAATTTATAAGCTATATAAGTTCAAATTAATAAAAACTCGATTAATTTTCACGGGCCAAAAACGGCTGTAAACAAAAAGCGTATACGTCTTGAAGAAGAGGTTATAAAGAGTTATATTCTAAGTTTTGTCTAAACAACTATCTTTATAAGTCTTAAAAGGTTGTATTTCTGACTCAAATCGGCTTAGCGTCCCTTGTGGCATTACAGTACACTTGCTCTCCTCGATTATAATCGAGAGCTCACAAATTCACAAAAGAAGGAACAACTATTGATAGTCTTTCCACTTTCTAAGCTCTGTATGTAAGCTTATTACTTCTGACGCTTATCCTTAATGATGACTGCCTAGGTATACAACCCTTTTTTTTTTTCGGGGCTTTGGACCTCCTGCCTTCAAGCAAGCTACAGACACATCCATTCTTCGAAGTACCCTCCAAACACCTTACTCCTTTGCCCCTAAGAGTTACAAGGTCTTGTAAGCCATATTATATAGCTCGAAGGGCAATGGAGCCCCTTTCTAACCCTGTCAGCTCCTCGCCTACGCCACTTTCTAGGGATTTCGGGGAGCTTTCTATTAGGGCTGATGAAGCAGAGGAATCAAACGAATCCACCCCCATGGCTCCTAGAGCTATGCGAGACTTGAATATCGACATACTCGCTCAAAATACCCCCTTTCGGCCCCTTTTCACTCAAGCCAACTTGCAGAGCCGCAGAGAGCTCGGTGATAAGCCGGACCACCACCATCAAGAATATGTGGTAACACAAGAATGCAGAAGTACTAGCGCTGACTAATGAGGCAACTTCAAGATAACCGGTATCTTCCAAAAACGAAAAAGGGAAATAGGCTGGAGTGGTAGATGTAGCCAAAGCGTGATTCCTTAGCCGCAGCCAATTTCTTGTATGGGTAGGCATCAGCATTAGCAGCCGTCGCAAGAGTTCTTTGACACCCTCAAATCATTCAACTAAGTGTCAAAATCATGGGTGCTACCGATCTTGCTGGTGTTATCGGGACTCGGGTCGCGGCAGGGCTAGGAATTATTGCGCTCGTGGGAATTATTGGGCCAATACTTGTCTGGAGGGCCAGCAGAACCGACCGGCACAAGGCTCTCGACGCTCTGGAAAACACCAACACGGATTTCATCTCCAAAGGATATAAAGCTGGGCCAAACATACGTCTCGATCGGATTATCAAGGCTCCAATGCTCAACACCGAACCTAGGCAGATGATCAGAAATTTCGTGTGGAACGCTGCGTCGAAAAGAGCGGCAGTTGAATCGCTAAGTTGGGTCAAATTGGGCTTGGTTCTCAAGGCGTACGGCTTGGATTATCATTTTGGTGACTCTATAGTCATTGAAAACTAGAAAACCTTGTTACCTGTCAACGGGACATGGGTTCTATTGTTGGGAATCATTGGGGGGTTTGGAAAACGCCCGGATCATGGGAAGATAGGCTGACCTTTCAAAGCTCAACTAGGTGCCTGCGGAGCCTACGTGAATTCACTGGGACGAGATCGGCCTCTAACTCCTGGCTGGATGGCAAGTAGACTTAAATGGGCGAGACATAGAGGTGGATCTACCTATGGTGAAAGTTTGTCGGACGGTCAGCACAATTGGAATCCATTACACGGCCTTGCTGCGACTTTGTATATGCTTTCAGGATCATCGAGGAGACATAGACAGGGAAAAGAAGAGTCGTTTTTGAACCTACACAGCATTGAAGAAACAGGCGACCTCCCACAATATCCAATCCCTCTCAGTCACCTCTTCTGGCTCGCTGTTGGATGCATTCCCACATCACAGGGTAGGGTCTTCAGCTTGAACAATGTTGCAGATTTGGCAGCTGCACCGCAGCCAGAGACCGAGGTAGACTATTCTGGGCCTGTAACTCCACAGTCTCCACTAGTTGGTGGTCGCGGTGTTCATTTCGATGAAGGTGAATCGAACGACAACGACGACCCGTACAGGTACCAGTATGGAACTTCTGAATATCAAATTTCACCGAATAACTTCATAACGTCAACCACACCGCCAACCCCGTCAAGTCATGTCGACCCCTACCAATCTCGAGGATTCTATCTACGCAAGACTGCCGACCACAACCCTGCGCTGGAGGGAATTGCACAAGTAGTCAATGCTAGATTCAATGACGTGTACTCAATTAATGAGATTGAGGCGACAGAAGATATGACGGCAGAGTTCAAAGCTATAGCTGGTGCAACCTATGTCCCATCGGAGAGCCCGTATGTACGCTTAACCCCCGGAGACCCCGTCCATTCCAGATATAGTGGTTCTTGGTTCCTACTACGAAAAGATGCCCAAATCCTTGCCCAAGCAATCCTGTCGTTACCTCTCTACTGCGAGGGCTATCTCCTGGGGTCACAGACCTCAAATGCACGCACAATGCTCTGTGATGCCGCTGAAGCACTTCCTCAGCTTTTGGGAAGAATGATACAGAGTAAAGCCGCACTTGGTCTTGAAACTGCCGACAAGGAAAATATCCTCTCCGCGCTTCAGCAAATGTACATGCGGACTTTGAAGTACGATAAAACCAGGCTCAATTCAAGATCGATTTTCAATCTCGATCACGCGCTGCTGGCTTGTCTTCATTCTAATCCCAAGGTCAACTTAGCCATTGGCGTTCTCGTCATTACGAATGCTGATTCCGCACAATGATCACTCAATCCGCTCGACATATTGAAGCGGCAGCACAGTCTTCGATAATTCTCGATTTGCGCGACAGCAGAATTGAAGTATCGTCGGTTTTCGGTATTCCCCAGATTTTCCCTATAGACTTCAATGTCTTGTGCTCAGGGGAAGTCTTGCCGGACGAAGTAATTGAAATCCCATATGGTGATGTATTGATGGCAGCTTTGAAGGCGATTCTAAGAAGTACTTTTCTACATACCTCTGTGAATTCTCTACCTCTATTTTCGAAGGTTATGGCTGCTGATGAGATAATCTACTTTGTTTGAGGAGGTTGTGAAAGGGGGCTACAAAACGAAATGGCGTTGGTTTCTTCTCGGTGTTGCTGAACTTTTCTCAATTTGTAGCCGATGGCGAGAGTGTGAATACATCAATTCGTAGGCTGGTGCAAAGAAGCAGCACCTCCTTGTCTTTGAAAGTCGGCCAAAGTCTCAAGAGACCGACCAGCCCATATCTTCTTGAGTCTCCAAATGGTGGTAAGTCTTCCGTCGTAAAGCTGTCCTTAACCAAAGGTCTTTAATTACTACCGCAATCCGTGATCTCCGTTCCTAGAGCCCTGAAGACTGGAAGAGGTCTGGGACACGTCTTGAAATCAATTGTTCAATTGCGCCATTGCATTTGCTATGTTTCAAATAGTGATTTCCTATTTTTGAAACCTTTGACATAGCGGGCGAATAGAAGTGAGGAGAAAAATGCGAGGGGAAACCTTTGTATTTGTACATGGGACATGAAGCGATTCCATTTAGGCTGCCTTAGAAGCAGCATTCGAGTCCAGACACTGTTATGGTCCGAGTCATCTAAAGAAATGATGCAACATCCAACATCTGACGTCCTAGTTCTCAGATTCAGGAGACGAGCAGTCAAGTCACGCGGCGATTCTTCAAAAGCAATCTGAGATCTGGATCCTTGGGGTTCGTTTTGAAGTTGTTGATTCTGATGCACCAGAAGCTGTGTAGATGGCCCACTTTTCAAGCGTCTATGGGCGCATGTGGCAATTGGAAGAATACTTACATTTATAAAGCAATTTTCGCTGTAAGAAGTTAAAGTTTTGCCAAGAGGCGGGATAAACACCTCCAGATTTTCATGATTTCCTCATTAGGCCACCTGAGTTCAGCTCCTGCAGCCACCAATAAGTGACGACCTGACTCTCAACCTCACACAGTCAATCATTGGTCACTGGCACTTTCTTTTTCCTGCTACCTCGGCTTCAGCTGAAGATGGTATTGTTTTGCCCATTGCATCTATGTCTGCGCTTCGATATATGATGTCCGCTCTCGTCTGGATTTCGAAAATTGTTTTGCAATCTACTCGCCTACGTCCAAGTTCATACCGCAAATCTATAGGCAACGTATCATAATGCTTAACAAATTCGTACTTACGCTTTGCTTCGTCTTCTCCTCCATCAATCACATTCAAGCTCAGGACAGCACAATCAGTGTTGGTCCTCTCCTGACCTGTGGGCTTACGACATTTTCCTGTCCCGCTGGCGGGTGCTGTACAATTGGAGGTTGCTGTGGAAGCGGCTGTTGCGCAAACGGATATGCCTGTATCAATGAGGGAACATCATCAGAGACATGCTGCCCATCGTTTGACCCCACAAAATGTGGCACAGAACCATTGGTAAGAAATACAACGATTTCGCTTGAATCGTTTCTCTGTTCCGCGGAGCAAATTCTAACAATTACGTGGAATGCAGCCATCAAGTCCCCCTTCTCCCTCGGGATCTGGAGACCACACATGCACGGCGATGCAAGCTTGCCCAGGAATTGCCTCGGATCCCACGAGCCGCCTAGGCTGGAGCTGCTTTCTCGGAGAGACGTGTGGCTTCTCTTACAGGGCATGCAGACCTTGCCCTTATCTTTTGGAGATTGGTTCCGGGTCATCGACGAGTAGTTTCGAAGATAGTGTTCCGGCGACTAGTACGTCTTCGATAGAAGACAGTACGCCTACTACTTCTTCGACAGACGACAGTGCGCCTACTACTCCCCTTTCAAACAGCGGCACAACGACCAGCGGCTCTTCACCCACTACTCCCCTTTCAAATAGCGGTGCAACGACCACCAGTTCTTCAGGGAGTAGCCAAAGTAGTGCTTCGTCAGCAGCATCGGGACGATGTTTCAGCGGACATGGTCTTGAATTATGCTGGGTGGCAGCTGTTGCTATTGGAGCGGTGCATGGTATTGCTATTTAATGTATGATTATGTTTCTAAGTTCACATGTTTTCAAGTCTCAATCTATCAGGATTAGTGGCGGTATCGAGAGCGCGATAGGACAATCATGCTTATGAGGGAGGAGCTTGTAAGAATTTCTGGGATGGCACGCATAATAAATCTCACTTTAAACTACACCATCTCCAATATGCCGAGTAAATGCAGGTGATACCCGCAGGTTTTATTTGTCCAACAGCATGTTCTTTTTCGATAACGTGCAATATATATTGTGCAAACTTATATGGTTATGCAGACACAAAGTTGTGGTATCACCAGAAGATGCGAAAGAACCTAGGGGCAGTCCCGTACAGAGTAGAGCAACGCACTTCCACCCTTCTACCTCGGACCGACCCTTACGACAGGTCTTAGGATTAAACCGTATAATAATCGGTGTATATTTATCCTAATTAGTCGCACTTAAATTTCTTGCTAATTAGAGATGTGTCCTGTACGGTCGAGCTGGAAGTTCTTCCCTTAATTTCAGATGCTTGACTCCCCGACCTAATGGATAGGAACAGACTTCGCTTGCTTCGTTATATATTGCGAACACTGAGCGACGTACACTGGCCGAGGATGGACTTCCCCGGTCTCTTTCCTACCTCATCTACGTTGCGGGTATTTTAGGAATGGTATATTCCTTCCCACTATGCGGCTCTCTACTGGTGACGTACATATTGGACATAGCATTTGGATTGGCTCCACAATCAGAATCAGGCTCTGCATTACCGTAGTCGAAACAGCAAGCATCATTGAAATGCGTTCCATCAAGAACGGCGTACATGCCCTCTTGCTCATCACTAGTAGCAGATCCAGAAACTTTATTGTTCCTGTAACCCGTTCCGGGGGAAATAAAAACACTGTAGGCTTTCTTACCGCACAATGTTACCGGTGCGCCAGTTGCACTAGCGAGATTATCGTAGCTACCGACATCTAGCACGTTGAATCCACCTGGTGGAGCTTGAGTAAGGTGGTTTCCTCTGCCGGATTGGTCGTAGATGATGGTGATGAGACAGGTTGTGCTGGCGCAGAACTTATCTTGGGCTGCGGAATTTGCGACTCCGCCTGCTGAAATGGGGGAGATGGTTGTTGTAGTGTCTAAAGCAGCGAAGGGGTCAGTGATTTGTCTAGCCAATGAGATTTAAGGAGAAACGAGAAAAAATGTCTCGGGAGGATCTTGAGACATCTTAAATAGGAAATAATGGGTTCCCCGGTACTTACTGTCAGAGCCTCTTTTCACCTGTGTCTATCAGCACTCACTGTATGCTTTCGAAGCTTGAAAGAGGGAATACTTACTTGGTAAAGAGCGCCGGTATACTTGTCGTATAAAGCTCGAGTAGTACCATGAGCGGCAATACAGGGAGTACCTCTAGAAGCATAAATGTCACATGGACTAGCATAGACTAACTTATAGTGCCAGCAGCAATGAGGCCCAGAGCGAGCTTCTCGAGGCTAAAGTTGCAGAACATGTCTGAGAGATTATAGTGAGAAGACTTCAACGGAAATAAAGTGAACACGATACACTTAAAGAACAGAGTTCTTCCAAGTACTTATACTTTTCCTCACTCGACACTTTTACAGATCTTCATTACTCCTACCGCGGGGCCTAGTGACTAGATCGCCACTATGACAGGTGGGATCGATTAGGGTTCCTTCGCGGCTACTCCGTGCGGCGTGGACTTCCGCGATTCCTTTTATCGACAAACTTCCGCGTCTATCGCAGGATTTTCTGATTCGTACATTTGCGATTGGATAAAGTTCCAACCATCAGAAAATACATCCCGGAGCCGTTTCTATTTGCAGTGCATCCAAGTCCATCCCACGCAGTGCACTGCCGCACTCCTTGCACGCAGGCCGAGGGATGATACTTACTGTAGCCAGAACGAGAAGGTGGAAAGAAGGACCGAGGACGCGTCAAGCATTTCAGCATTTCGAAGCATTTGGAAGTATACCCCGCATTCCCCGCGATCGGAATAATTAGGTATAGGTGAGATCCTCATAAGCTTTGAGGATGCAACCTAAGATGGTGTTGTTGTTTAAGCGGTGGGCGGTGATTTGTGCGCGTACTTGATGGCCGTCTCGCTCTGTAAGGGGCAGAAGTAAGTGGCCGATTTTGGCGAAAGCCCCCAGTACAACGTCAGTGAAGTTTCACCGGCCACCCTCAAATAAAATTTCAAGAAAATTAGAATAAACCTACAACAGGTATTTAATAAAGAGAGTGCAAAGACTAAATGAGATTTTATTTGTTACTTGGTCGCCGGGGAAATAGTTGTCAATGCAGGGGAGATACTTGGCAATACCGCTTTATCTAAATCTCTTAGAATTTTGTATGCCAACCTTGGGCGTCTATCACAACTTAACATCTAGCTTTCATACCTCTCTTTAGATCGTGAATCAGCTCTTTAATCCTCTCGTGTGTAACTGATTCCCAGGCCTCTTGTATTGCCTCTCTTAATCGTTTATAAGAGCTGTGAACCTGAGGGTAGTGCTCTTGAATATAATTCTTCATCTCATTCCAAACCGTTTTTATTAGGCTCAAATCAGAAGAAGCTAGAGGCCACTCAATATATAGTATTCCTGCGGCTTCAAAAACAGACTTTGTAAAGGCAGAGGCATGTCCTTTAGCGTTGTCTTGTTGAAACCGAAGGTCTGGGTATTGCTGTAGGATTTCATCTACTACAGGTATAATAATCCCAGAGTACGAACCCTCATTGATTGTCTCCCAATTCTTCTCCCAAAATAAACCTCTATGCCTCCCGTATCTCCCTGATATTAAGCCCCAAAACATCCACCCAATCTTCCTTTGGACCCGGGCTGCGACGCAGTCCTTATTATATACTTCTTCTGGTCCGATTTTGCGTGTAACCCACGTCCGAGTGTGTTTGCCAGGTTGAGCCCATGTCTCGTCACTCCAAAGGATTCCATCCCACTGCTCCTCTGTCCAGTTGATATGCTCTTCCGCCCACGCAAGTCGTAGCCTCCTATTCTCCTCAGAAAGCTTAGGTTTCTTCCTCTCAACGTATCGTCCAAAGCCTTCCTTTTTGAATGCTGTACGTATAGCATGCTCTCCGCAATCAAACCCAAGGATACTAGGAATCTGAATCCACGGGGTTTCTCTATTCTCTCGAGAAGCCGTTGCCCATTGAATTAGCTTCTTTCTTTGAGGAGTATTAAGCTTAATTCTCCTTCCACACTTGCGCTTTTGAGGGGTAAGACGGTGCTTAATTGCGTAACAAACTTCTTTGTAAGAATAGCCTGTTTAAAGACAAATTTGAGAGCGTGTATAGTTGGCATCAAAGAAGAGCGTTTGAATACGTAGTCTATCGTCGCGAGAGAGCTCTCGTTTGCCTTGTTTAGGGACAGGTATACTGAATTCGAAATCCATAATGTATAGGTAATAATCGCAAGCTTGGTCTTGCAGTAGAAGTTCAGTAGATAAAAGCAGCGTGGAAGCATCCTTTATTCATTGGTAAAAGCCCCTTGTCGCACCCCTTGTACTAAAGAAACTACTAGAACTCTTGGCACCAACTATTACGCCGACTACCAAAGTATGTGTTGCGATAAAAAGAGATTCGTGAAGCGGTTCTGGTGTTCCTCACGTGCCTCAATCGGTCACTTTTTTCTCCCACTTACAGTCGCTTAAGGGGCCGTCAACTGAGTATTAGACACTATGAACGCTGCGAGTAGCGGCTCAAGCCGCTCGAGCTGTGCATATTATTTAATAACACACTATTTCTCGTGGTTTTTATGAGGTTCAAAAAGTCGCGGGGCTGAAAATCGCATTTAAGGACTAAGTATTATAAAGGAAGCCTAGGAGACTACTAGGTGATAGGATAATAAGTCCGGAGAGTAGATATACTCCTAAGAAGTAAGTAGTTCTTGGGAGTATATACGACTAGATACAGTAGTAGTTTCCGTAGGAGTAATTAGATAATAGTCTCTTGCGAGTTAAAGTCTTCTAATAGCGTCCTAAGTCCTCACCCCACTATTCCGAACACCCCCCCATTCCGAACACCTCGCAATTTTACCACCACTTGTAAACAACACTTAATAACTTTACAACGCTCCAACTTTTATATAATCTTTTGTAGCCTCAGAATCTTCTGCTAAGTCTGAATCAATAGGTACAATTTCTTGATCTCTAATTGCAATTTGAGCTCTTTGAATAGCTTAAATATTTGCAAACTTGGAATTTGAGCTGATTTGAACCTTTCGTTTTTTTCGTGGTTGTAATTAATTTAATTTAGCTTTTAATTGCTATATCTTTATTTTTGCCTGTTCTAATGCGAAGTCCTTTTAATTAAAAGCTTTAACAGCTTTCTTAAAAAGTAATCGACGTATTGGGATGTTGTCATGCGATGCTTCAATTAAAGTATTGAGTTGCAACTTGGATTTTTTGCCAACCTTTGGCGTAGACCACACAATTAATAATTCCTTTACTTCCTTAACAGTCTAGAGGTTCTTTAAAGCACCAATTTCCAGCTCCTAATTGCTATTCTCTAATAGTAATCGGCTTATTAATGGTTTTGCTATACTTACTGGCTAGAGACTAGTAGCTCTCTAGCCAGCTTTGATATTCATACTCGTTAAGCTCTCTTACCGTGCCTTGTAATAGCATATTAAAAAGTTACGCTTGCTAATTAGTGTAGAATTAGTAAGGGATGCCAATAAATTAAAGTGTTTTCGATAAAATGCCTTGAGAAAAGAGAAAATTGATAAATTTAAAGATTATAAAACATGTAATATATGTGCAAGTAAAAATAATAAAAATATATGTTGAGAAACTAGGTAGTTCAGTACAGATACAGAGGTCTGGACTAGCCACGCTAGGAGTAGCGAGTTAGTCACGTGAGGTCGCGGAGGGTATTAATATTCTACGCGTTCCGCAGATCTTTGCTTCTTAGTCAACTTAAATATACTCTATTCTACTCACTTCTTCCTGTGCATCTGAGTGTCACAATCCGGGATCACGTGTGTCTTGGCCCTGAGGCTCGGCAGCCTAGCTGCACAGAGAAGCCAAGTGTAACGTTCCTGCTGTTCGCGGGTACTGTGCGTACAGGCTCGTCGGGTTGGTATCAGCGATGAAGTATATTCACAAGACGGTTTGGTTCTCTATAGGAATAAAGGCGTTACAAGTAGTGGTAAACTGTAAGGTAAACTTGCTATATGAATTTGAGTACGAAGCTTTACTATCTAAGAAACTATTGTGTTTATATAGAATTGTATTTCAATGAGATCCCCAAGAAGCCCATGGTCTTGGGGTTTTAAGAGCCTTAGATCTTAAAGCTTTAAAGGCTTTAGGTGTTCACGTGACACTTGTTTTGGCTTCTTTGTGCAGCTGGGCTGCCGAGCCTTAGGGCCAAGATGCACGTGATCTTGGATTGTAATACTATTCCTCTTTCGTTGTTAGTGTATTTCTACGCTTAAGTATGCTAAAGGAAATATTAATAACTGCTTATAATCGTTTTTTTTTATTATGTTTTTTAAGATAATAAAATATAAATAATAAATAGCACTTGCAAAGACAATTAATTCTTATAGTTTACTTAGCATACTTTGTTTTAATTGTATTTACTACTATTATAATTACGTAGTTTTAAATAAAAAGTCTTAAAGGTACAAAGAGTATGTTTATTATAGTTTGAAATATAATGCTTTTTAAGTATTAATTAATAACCTTTAAAGTTTGCGAATAAAAGAGGATTGGTTGAAGTTTAAGAGGAACATGGCCTTTGAGGCGGCCATGGCCGGTTTGGCTCGCGTTCGCGAGCTCAAGCAACGCCAGGCCAAACTACGCAAGCGCGGACGTGAGATGCTTCGTTGGGGTTTGAAAACCTTAAACAAGCTTGATGAGGCGGAGGCAAGGGAAAGGGAGGAGAAGAAAAGGGCAGCGAAGGCACAGCAGACTGCTGAGCTGGCGGGCGCCGAGCGCCTTAATAACCCCGTTGACCCCTTGTTCGATACGCTAGCCGACCTCCCCTTTAACCCCTCAAACTCGCTTTGGGCAGGTTTAGGTTTTATTAATGAAAATTGGCAAGTTTTTTAAGGTAGTTAAAAGCTAACTTAAATTCTTATGTGTTTTTGAATAAAAAGTAATTTAATTATTTTATTAAGTATTTGATTTGCCTTTTAAAGTACTAATAGTTTAATAATTTCTTAATATTATACTTTATAAGTAAGTTAATTAATTTAGCAATTATTTTTAAAGTTAATAATACTCTTAATAGTGCTTTTTTTAGTAATAATATGTAAAACACAAGAAATATCTTTTTTATTATTGTAAGTAGTTAAAGCTTATAATTTAGTAGTTTTTTAGTTTTTTTAATTTTAAAAGGTTTTAACTTTTTGTGATTTAGTTTATTACTTAATTATTTTATATTAATATTTTTTTGCAAAAAATAAATCTTATTTTCTTTTTATAATATTAACTTTTAACTATGTGCTTTGTTATAATAGTGTGCATTTCTTTTTGCTATGAATTGCAATTTCTAAGATAGTTCTTAGTAAAGTTCTTTAATATTTTAAACTTAAATGCGTATTGCATTATTATTTACTTTTGTATTTACTAGTTTCTTATAAGCTAATGGCTTATAACTATAATTAGCAAAAAAAGGCGTGACCTTGGTGGTCTTTGTGAATAAGTTATTGTAAGCAAACTTGGCTAGTGGTAAGAGTTTTACTTAATTATTTTAACGGTAGTTAATGTAGTAATGCAAGTATACTTTAATAACCTAATTTATTTGCTTGTTTTCTTTATTAGTTTGAGGGTAGAAAGCAATTAATAGCTTTTATTTGGTTCTTAGGAAGGCAATTAAGGCTTTTTAGAATTTTAATGTAAACAACTTATTTTTATTTAATATAATTTCTTTAAGCATTTTATGCTTAGATACTACCTTTTTAAAGTAAACTTGTGTTAAGTTTTTAGCTGTAAGAGTTTGTTTAACTAGTACTAGGGTTATGTACTTAGTAAGTCTCTTTATAATGACTAGTATTATGTTATAGCTAACTTTCGTGGCTAAGTCCTTTGATAGCGATAGCGGCCTTATGAAGTCCTATGATATGGATTTTTAAGGTTCGGGTGGTATGAGTATTGTAATTATTTGCTTATAAGGTGCGTGCCAAGTAGGCTTGTTTCTAATATAAGCATTACAGTTTTCAACTACTTTCTTAACTACGCCGCAAAGTCCCTTGCTTTAGTAGTCCCTTGAAATCTTGAGGTATGTTCTACGTATCTCTTGGTGTTTATGCGCGAGGAGCTTATGTTGCTTTTTGACGTATGCTTCGGCTAGACTAAGCGAAAGCCATACTTTTCTGTTAATGCGCATAATTTTGTTTTTAATAATGTTTTATTAAATTAGTTTCTTAGTTTAGTTTAGCGATAACTTATTCTTTTGCTGGGCAGCTTTTAAGGTGTTGTGCTAAGGTTCTTTCAAAACTGGTTTAATTGCTGCTACTTTTCGTACGTTGAGTATCATGTCCCCGTTGTTGAGTAGTTTTAGCAGGGCAATTTCTTTGTAGACCTTATTATTCTCATAGCCTGGCAATCTGCTTAGCGCATTAGCGCAAGTATTATTTTTTTCTTGGATATACTTAATAATTAGGTTAAATAAAGCAAGTTCTTTAGCTCATTTGGCCAACTTTTAATTATCAAAGACCTTAGTGGTAATAAAGGTGCGAAAATTTATGTAGTTGGTGTAAATAATGACTAAGAATTTGGCTTTTTGCAAGTAGGTTTTTTAGTGCTTAAGCGCTTTGATAATAGTCATAAGCTTTTTCTTATAAATATTATAGTTTTATTTGGCTGGGAATATCTTTTTAAAGTAGTACGCTACCAAGTGTAATTGTCTCTTCTTATTTCATTGCAAGTGTATTGCGCTAGTGCAAGTATTTGAGGCATTGGTCTCAACGATGCTTTTTACCTTTTCATTAAAGCTGCGAAGTATTGGTTTTTTAACGAATTCCGTTTTGATTTATTAAAAGGCTTTCTTACACTTGTTATTTTAATTAAAAGGCACTTCTTTTTAAGTTAAGTTAGTAAGAGGTTTTGCGATTTTTAAATAGCTTTAAATAAACTATTAGCAAAAGTTGGCAAATTTCAAATAAAATTGCACGTTTTTTATGTTTTTTGGCGACTTCTATTTACGCACGGCTTTAATCTTCTTGGGGTTAATGCTTATTTCCCTTAGGCGTATAACATAGCCTAGGAAGGTGACTTATTTAACTGAGAATTGGCATTTTGACAGTTTTAGCTAAGAGTTCATTTTTATTAGTGCTTTTATAACTTATTAGACGTGTTTCTTATGCTACTTGGAATACTTTGAAAATACTAAGATATTATTTAAGTAATATATAATCGTTACTCTAATGTAGTTTCTTAAGATCTTATTGTTTTGTTTTTGGCAAGTAGCGAGTGCATTTGTAAGTCTAAATAGCATAACTGTGTATTTCCACAAGCTTAAAGGCAAAATAATAGCTATTTTTTACTTATATCTCTTCTTAACTTAAATCAAATTAAAAGCATTGCGCTAATTAAGTTTAGTATATATTTAGGCTTTGGCTAACTTATTCCGCAAGTATTGCGCATTTAGCAAAGGGTATATATTTTTTATTGTTTCATTATTGATTATGCGAAAGTCGCCACAAGGTCTCCCCTTCAAGTCTCTCGATTTCTTAGCGATTAGTATATTAACGGCGCAAAGCGATTTTAATTTTTAAAGCCATCTCTTCCTTACTTCTTACTTATACTATTTCTTAAGCATCCTCGTGGTGATATAGCTTTAATAGTAAAGTTTTTCTGCAATAAGTACGAATTCTTTCTTAAAGTTAATCTCGTAGTCTTATGGCTAATACTTTAGTAAGGCCCTCATGTCTTGAAAGTCCTTAAATATTCTTATGTACTTCTTATATAATACGAGCAATTGTTCTCGTATATTAATCAACTAATTAGATTGATTCTTGGTCTTTAACTAACTGGGAGTTTGACTCGTTTAGCTAGAGTCTATTAGCGTTATTTTTAAGGAGGCGGCGCTAGCCTCTTTATTGCCGGAAAGTCAACTGCGTTTGCAGCGATAGTTGTTGAATCTAATCGTCTTAGTTACCCAATTTATATTGAGGTTATGGCTATGCAACTACAAGGTTCTTAACACTATGTCGTGTTATTTAATAGGCATAATATCAAAGTAAAGCACTTCTTAGTAGTCTTTTATTTGCATAGTAATTTCATTGGTTTTTTCGCGAATTTAACTATTTTCTTTTGTATTCTTCTCATTAAGTAGTGCGAGTTGATATGGCTTAAGGTTCCAAACAATGGAAATATTTCACTTTTTAACAAAGGTTAGGTTTATAAAGCGTCTCATAGCTTTTAAGTTCACCAATGCCTTTGTTTTAATACCGGCTAGAAAAACGGTGAAAATCAGTTGATTTGCTTTTTTCGTTGCTACTAGCTTTAAGCGTTTTAGTGCTATAGTAGCACACCGTTATTACTTTTTAATAATCTTTCTTATAGTTTTATTTAACTAGCGTTGTAATTTGTTGTTGCAGCTAATTAAGGTGTAAAGCGTTTTTAATTTGAAAACTATTAGTTTTTAAATCTTATTAACTTTCAAACGTTAACTTAATAGTGGTTTGTGAGGCTATTGCCTTCTTCTTTAGTAACGCTTATTCGCGCCTTCTTGAAGGACTTCCTACGTATTTTTAACTTAAAAATAGTTATTTAAGGGTTTTAACACAAAGGGTTTCTTTGCCTCTCGCAAGTCAGCTACATAGCGCTTTGGCCTATCTTTAATATTCCTAGTGTTTTCTTGGAAGATTATAGTCTTGCTATCTTAATAAACAACAACACATTCCTTTAAGTATTTTAAGTAGTCGTGAGTTTATTTAACTTTAATAAAGTATGGCTTGCTTCTGGGGAGTAGCCCCCCTTGGTGCCATACTTGTTGGCTATTGGCGAAGCTGCTGAGAGTTCAAATTTTGTTTAGAAATAATAAGTAGTCATAGCTATGATCGTTCATATTCTTATACCAAAGGACTTGATTCTCCTGCTCCAAGTCCAATGACTTGACGGCTTTATTATCGAGGGCCTATTTCTTATTAAAGGGTCTCGCATGGTTTTCATTGCAAAGAGTCACCTGCGAATCTTATCCAGCGGTAGCGGCCTCTCGATACTTGGGTTCTTGCTTAGCTAGCCCCACTTGGCGTCAAGGTATCCCACTTGATTTCTTTTGAGAGCAGTCTTGGGCAAGGTGTCTTGGTTTACTACAATTGTAATACAAACCCTTTTCGCATTGTTTCCACTTCTTTTTCTGCTTCTTTGTTTGTTTACCTTTGTTCCTCTTGGCCCTGTTCATTTAACGATTTCCTTAGTTATCCCTTTTCTCGCCGCCGGGCTAATGGGAGCCCTATCTCTTCTCATAATGCTAGGGAAACTGCGGCTTGCGGAACTAAATAGGGGCGAAGTAACCTCTTTACTTGCGCTATCTTTTCTTAATGCAATTATTAATTTCAATTGCGATTTTAATTAATACATTTAAGGTAATTGTTTTTAGTGCACGAGAGACTTTGTCCTTAATATTATTCTTAAGGCCTTAGTAGTACTGGGATTTTAATACTTTGTTCGTTTATTCCAACCTCATTGCGTAGCGTTAAAACTCGACCGTGTAATCATGGACATTGCTCTTCTAAGTCATCCCTAGCAAGTGCTTCTCAGCTTGCTTAACCTCATCAAGGTCCCCGAATATAACCTTTATGGCGGTCGCAAATCCAATCGGAGTTCTAAAAATAACTTTGCTCTTTTCTATCATAGCTAAGGTATAGTTTCCAACTACTACTTGGTTCTTAAAATAATTAGTTAAGGCTAGCTTAATCTAATAGGCAGCGACACCCCTTAGGAATAAGACTATTCATAAGACCTTTAATGGCTCTTATTCTTAAAACTTGTTGTTATTAAAGGCTAGGTACATATTGCATTGCAAAATAAACTGCCCTAGCTTACCTCAATCGCCATAAAAGTTATCTAGGGAGTTAACCTTGGGACTCTCAAGAGCCTTCTTAACTTCAGCTATTGGTGTAGTAACCTTTTCGTTTGGCTTCGCAAAGGGCTCTCCCTTAGTGAACATATCAAGTGGTAATACTTCAAGTGAAGTGCTCAAAGTGTAACGTTCTTACTATTTGCAAGTACTGTGCGTACAAGCTCGTTGGGTTGGTATCAGCAATGAAGTATATTCACAAGACAATTTGGTTCTCTATAAGAATAAAGGCGTTACAAGCAGTAGTAAACTATAAAGTAAACTTACTATATGAATTTAAGCACAAAGCTCTACTACCTAGAAAACTACTATGTTTATATAAAACTGTATTCCAATGGAATCCCCAAGAAACCCACGGCCTTGGGGTTTCAAGAGCCTTAGATCCTAAAGCTCCAAAGGCTCCAAGTGTTCACGTAACACTTGTCTTGGCTTCTCTGTGCAGCTGGGCTGCCGAGCCTCAGGGCCAAGACGCACGTGATCCCGGATTGTGACACCAAGACGAGTGTCACGTGAAACACTTGGAGCTTTTGGAGCTTTAGGATTTAAGGCTCCTGGAACCCCAGAGCCGTAGGCTTCTTAGGGATCTCATTAAATTATAGTTTTATATAAGTCAAATAATTTCTTAGGTAATAGAGCTTTGTGCTTAAATTCATATAGCAAGTTTATCTTATAATTTACTACTGCTTGTAACGTTTTTGTTTTTATAAAGAACCAAATTGTCTTATGACTTTACTTTATAACTGATATCAACTCAACGAGCTTGTATGCATAGTACCCGCGAATAGTAGGAACGTTACACTTTGAGTACTTTACTTAAAGTATCGTTATTTCGAAATGGCCCTCGCCACCCCCGCCGCAGGAAGCGCCGTTGGGACCTCCAACGATGAGGGTAAAAAGCCCGAGACCCTCAGGGTTCAACTCTCAAATACTTATCATGAAGATTGCAATAAACTTGAATAGTTTGTACTCTAGTATAGTACCTACCTCGCCTTTAATGCTTATAAATTTGAGACTAAATTTCTTAGGGTCTTGTGAATATTCTCTTACCTTTGCAATATCGCGGCTTACTAGATTAAGCTAGCCTTGACTAATTTTTTTGTTAATTAATTGGCCACCAATAATTGCTTTATAACAATGGTTAAGAAAAGTAAAGTTATTTTTAAAACTATTGCTAGGTTTACTATTACTATTAAAGGAATCTTTGGGAATCTTGATAAGAAGAAGCAAGTTAAGAAGCATTTGCTGGGAATTCACTAAAAGAGGATAGTTTACGACTACACCGCTAGGTTTAATCGCTATGCTATGCGCTTAGATTAAACTAATGGAGCCCTACGGGCCTAGTACTACAAGGGCCTTAAGGACAACATTAAGAACGAGCTTTTTTAAATGGAGAAGACTATTACCTTGGATGGGCTGATTAAGAACGCTATTGATGTTGACGAGTGAATTCTGGAACACTAGTGCAAGAAGGGAGGCTACTTTGCTCTTATTTAGAATCGCTGGCCAGAATTTCCCCCGTTGAATGGGAAACGATAGGGCTTGTATTAATTAAACAATGGGAAGAGAAACAGCCACGGGGACCGTCAGATGAACGGGGCCGAGAGAGGAGGCGGGCAGGCGGAGAAACAGAAGCGACGTGAACAAGGCTTATGCTACACTTGTGGCAAGCCAGGATACCTCGCCCGGGACTGTTTTTAGAAGAAATCAGGCGAGCCACCTCGTCGCCAGGTGGGACTAGCCGAACGAGATCTCGAGTATTAAGAGGCCGCTGCCGCCGAATGAGATTCACAAGTAACCCTTTGTGATAAAGATCATGCGGGACCCTTTGACGAGGAATGGGCCCTCGACGACGAAGTAGTTAGGTTATTAAACTTGGAATAAGAGAGTTAGGTCCTTTGAAATAAAAATATGAACAATTATACCTATAACCTACTGCTATCTTTAAACGAGATTTGGATTTTTAGTAGCTTTGCCAATAGCCAATGAGTATAGCACCAGGGGGGGCTGCCCCCTAGAGGCAAGTTATACTTTATCGAAGTCAATTGGACTTACGATTGCTTAGAGTACTAAAAGAAGTGTATTATTGCTTATTAGGATAGCAAAACTATAGTTTTTTAAGAAAATATTGAGAACATTAAGGTTAGGCCAAAGTGCTATGTAGCCGACATGCGAGAGGCAAGGGAACCCTTTGTGCTAGAATTATTGGATAATTGTCTTTAAGTTAAGGATACGTAAGAAGTTCTTTAGGAAGGCGCGAATGAGCGTTACTAGAGAAGAAGGTAATAGCCTTATGAACCACTATTGAGTTAACGCTTAAAAGTCAATGAGATTTAGGGACTAATAGTTTTTGAATTGAAAACGCTTTATATTTTAATTAGCTATAATAACGGGTTGCAATGGTGAATGAATAAAACCACGAGGAAAATCGTTAAAGAGTAACGACGACGTGCTACTATAGTACTAGGACGCTTGAAGCTAGTGGTAATAGGAGAAGCAAATCAGCTAATTCTTATTGTTTTCTTAGTTGGCATCGAGACCAAGGCATTGGTTGACTTAAGAGCCATGGAATGCTTTATAAACCCAGCCTTTGTTAGAAAATGAAACATTTTCATTATTTGAAACCTTAAGTTATATCGGCTTACACTGCTCGACGAAAAAGACGCAAAAGAAAACGGATAAGTTTACAAAAGAACTAATAAAATTATAATGTAAGTTGAAAACTACTATAAAGTACTTTACTTTGATATTATACTTATTAAAAAACACGACATAGTATTAAAAATCTTATGATTGCATAGTGTGAGAGAAATAAAGCTTAATAAACCACACAACAAGAGGGTAGTATGTAGCGAGCCACTAAAGGGGAATTTAGGGTTTGTAAACAACAAATTAATTAAATTTAAAAATATCACATATTTAAAGAGTACAAATCAGCAAAAAAGGAGAGGAAAAAGGTTTTAATAAATAAAATATATTTAGTATTGTGTTCTTAATGTCTTGAAATCAAGTGTTGGCTTCTTTTATGTGCAAAGAACCGGCGCAGTCATGTGACAAAAGAAACCAGTGGTTGTCCTCGCCACATGCGTCCCCCCCTTTAAAGACTCTACTTATCTTTGAATAATATATACCAAAAAGAAGTAAATAACCAATTAAAGCGTTTTAAATCGTTAGCAAAATGCTATGCAATTGGTGCATATAAAGTCTCGTGATAATTAACTTGTTACCTTTGAAGCAAATAATTGTCTTGCTTAGCACCTTCCTGCCCCCCTACATAAGGCTGGCTTTCCCTCACCAACTTTCCAACTTCAACTCTTTAACTACAACACCTCTTTTCTTCATATCAATTTAGCTTTATTACACTTCAACACATCATACCTCTTTGCTCTTCTTCTCTCATTATACTAAAGCATTATCTTTTTTCATTTTATCGCAACAAAGCTTCTTAAAAAGCAAACAACTTTCTTATACTTGCTTTCTTTTTATTGAGTAATAACTTCAACACAACACCTGCGTTAATTTATGTGCAGCTTTTCCTTAGCTTTTTACACCTCGATCTTTAAACAACAACTTTAGCATAAAATTAAGTCGCCTTAATATAATAAGTTAATCTTTTACAGCACCATTTAAACTTTGCTAACTTATCGTAGATTTTTAAGAAAAGTTCTTCTTATTGTTAGCCACCTTAAAGGTGCTATTAAGATTAATTCACTTTATCTTAGCCTAAGTGCTTTTTAGCTTTAACACTAAAGGATAACATCATAAAGGTCTTAATGTGTTTTAATACTATGAGTTATGCTTTATCTTTTTCCTTGTACTTAACTGGCTATTCACAGATTTTGCTAATACCTTTCCTGTAGCGATTTGAAGCGCTCTTACACTTCTTAATCCTCAACTCGTATTTTAAGAAGTAACTAAAGTAAACTTCAAGACTTTACCCTAACGTTATTAAAGCTAAGTATTAAACTATTTAACTTCTTTGTAGCATTAGTGCTTATATTCTTTTTATAAGTTAAGAAAACAATGCTATTTATTTTCTTTAGGCTTGTAAACCTAATGGGAATTATAAGCAACTTTGTTTAATACTTGTATTAAATTGCACTCCTTGAGTTTAGAATATGCGTATTGCGCCGTACTAATCTTCTCTTAAAAATGAGTTACTAAGTAGCTTTTGAGTTTCTTTATAAATGCGTTTATATTAAACCTGCGTAAGTTACACTACTAAAGATAGGTAATATTATTTTGCTAGTTTTTTATCAATTAGTTGGTTGAATGGGGTGAAGACTGGATTTGCCAACTTCAAAGGTTTATGGCAAAAAGCCGAGAGAAATGGGCAAACTAATGGTCGTAATGCGTTAAGCAAGGCTGGGAGGCTATAATAAGTTTTTGGTTCTTCGTATGGTGAAAATGGCTCCCTTAATATACAAGTTACCTTGTATTTAATGCTAATAATGGCCTTTTTAAAAACAACTAAGCATGGGATGGCATATTATGAGGACTTAATGGCTAAAGCTTCTTGGAATAATAGTTTGATAATAGTAAAGGTCTTTTAACTACTTTAGTTCTTTAATAAGAGTTAAAGAACTTGTTGCTGGTCTCGAGGCTAAAGCTTGATTTGACTCCTAGCCGATTGCTCTATGAGTGTTGACTTTGTTTCTATTTGTTTTACTTAACGACACTTCTTAGAATAATGTAGTAAGTGTTGAGGAAGGCTTCATGAGAACCCCTGGGGCGGCTCTGCAGAGCTACTCAAAGACTTGATTAATTTCAATACTTTTTATTAAACTTAACTGAAAGTCGAAGATTGTTGGAATTTTTATTGCTTTAGTAATATTAATGCAATGCTTAAAATAACGGTATTTTTACTTGTAAGTTTGTTATAATTAAAAAACCATTGTATTATACTTAAAATATTATTTATGATTTGTTGTTTCTTATTAACACTTAAGTTGCGAAGTATACTACCTTTTGTTTATTAGCACTAGTAAAAAGCAAGCAAAAGTTCTTATTCTTACTTTGATGAAAGCAAAGTGTTGGCGTATAAGCAGAAGAGGCTTAGACTTAGTAGGCGAGAGACTTCGAATAGAGCTAATTGAGGTAGCCGACTAATACTTGGTTTTTAAAAAGTTCAAACAGCTAAAAGTCGTTGGCTGATGGTATACTTAAACTTCTAGCACGTGGGGTTGGCTTATGAGTTATTGGCTTTAGGATTCAAAGAGCATAGCTTTGAATTTAAAGCGTGTTATTGATTCTTTACTAAAAGATTTCTTAAATTTTTATTTACTTTATATAAATTATGCGATTTGCTTACCAGTTTAAGGCCAGTTTATTAATAATGCTCTTGGTATTGGTCTTCATAAATTACTATGCACTACATTGTTTGCTTTACGCAGTTGAGATTGGTGGCTTTGTTTGGGAGGCGCATAACGGCAAGATTAGCTCGCTTTATTTACTTAGCCCTAAAAACCCTCGGTGCTTATGGCTTAGTCTTAGGAATAATGAACTTGCTTTATTATTTTCTTTCTTTTTATTAATTACTAAGAGTTAGCGCTTAGGTATATTGCGTTTGTATTCTTTGAGGTGTTTAGCACGTTGAACTCGAATTTCTAGCTTAGGCTACAAGTTTAATTTATCGTTTTGGAATTTAGTCCTACGAATTAAGCCCAACAATTGGCTTATTTAAACGAAGTTACTTTTTACCACTTGAAATATTACTAGCTTAATAATAACAGTTTTGTTTTAAACTTATTGTATATTTGCATACGGCAAGTAGTTTATAAGGGCGCTGGTTTCTTGTTGAGTTTTGCTCCAAGAGATAAGTGTTCTTATGGCGCAAAGCTAATATTCTCTCTAATTTACTCAAAGCTACATAAGCTCTCTTTTGTGTGTAATATAATGCTAAGGTATTTTAAATCATGGTTTTTAGTAATGTAAAGTCGTCTTAGTAATTATTTTAATATGCAATACTATGTTATTTTCTTTTTCAAAAACCAAGGGTGCGTTTTTATATCAACTCTTTAACACCAAAGCCTCAACACCAAAGTATTAGCTTTAAGTTTCGTGTTGAAATAATTGCTTGTAAAAGCAAGTAAAAGTTATCAAGATCAAATTTATATAATTAACAAAGTGCTATTAGCGGCTTTAGCGTATAAGGAATGCTAAGCGTGCATATTTACTTCAAGTCAAACACCACTTGATACTCGCTGCGCTATTATCAAGATAGCTCAAAGATCTTTACTACTATTTCGTCGTTCTTAATACACTATATAATTAGAACTTCAAGGTTCTTTAAGAATTCAAGGTTACTAAGGTAATATATATTAATATTTGATTTAAAGTGTAGTAAAATTATACTACTATTATTATTTGAAGCATCTTCCACTTTATTGCTGTTATTATAAATAAAGTTATTTCTCTTATGAAAAAGTTTAAGCTTATTGCTGGCAAAGGTTTGTTTAAGTCAGGGGCCATTATCGCCAAGTTCTTTGAGTTTATAATAGCCTTTGTTGGTGTAGGTTTCAGTGATCTCGTAGAGACTTAGCCACCTAAAGTTAAGTGCTCGGTTTAAGGACATATTATTCTCTCGTACTAAGTCTTAGCGAAGCATTAAATCTTTCTTTTTAAATAGTCTTTTTCGTATATCGTATTTAAGATCAAAGGCTTCCTTGCTTTCTTAACAATGTCAAGTCTTCTTAAATATAACTTTATTAATGTGTTCTTATTTCATTTGAAACTATGTGGCCCTAAGCTATAGTAACTTCAATTGGTTACGAACCTTTTTAATAAATAATATTCTTTACGTAGGGTTTCTTGTTTTAATAAGTAAAATTGCTTCTTTATCGTACATTATATAAAATAGTGTGTAACCAATTGAACTATGCATAGTAGTTTTATTAGTAAATAATATTGCGAAAAGGTTATTAGTTTAGCGGCCTTTCATTTTCAATAGAGCATTCTTAATAAGTTCATGGCCTTATTTAATTATTCCGTTAGCTTTGGCGTTATATACCGAGATTTTAATTTACTTAACCTTTATTTTGTTAAGTAGCTTAAGGACTTTACTCATATTTTCTATTTCTTTATTAATAACAAGTCTTTAAAATAAGTCATGGCGACAAATAATATTTTCCCAAATAAAGTTAGCTATATTCTTAGCGCTTTTAGTACCAAAAGCTTTAGCTTTAACTTATCCACTCATATTATCTCTTACAACAATAAGGTAGCCTTTTCCTTTGTGTAGTAATATATAAGTAACATTTAATGCCTACTTTTTCATAAGTCTATTCAATGCAATGAGATAAAAAGGCTTCTCAAAACGTTTTACTAATTTAAATTAACAATTTTTGCATATTTAAATATATTTCATGCAATTAGTAAATAATTCTTTCCAAAAGTATCATGTGGTAATATAGTGGTAAGTGCTTTCTTTCCCTTTGTAACTAGAATTATTATAACAACTTCAAAGTATAATTTTCTTCTTTTTATTAATGTTAATAATAAGCTTAACAGCAAAACCTTTTGCAAGAAGTCTTTAAATCTAGCGATTATGCACATCATAGTTTAATGCCTCACGTTTAAAAACTTGAAATTGTTTTCTAATTATATTTTTAAGGGTCTTAAGCGTTGTTAAGTATTAGGCAATTTGCTAGTATTCTTTGCTGTATTTATTAGTTAAGATAAGTAGCCCTTTTCTATTAAAGCTTGAATTATTAAAGAAGCTAAGTTCTTCTTCGTTTCTTAGGTATTGCACTTTTGCTTTTATATTTAGCAAAATATCATTTTATTTGCGCAGTTTAGGGTTTATTATTACTTCTTTAAATTTTAAATTGGTAAGTTCTTTAGCGTTAAATGTTTTCATAAGGCAAATCTTATAAGTTCTTAACTCGAAAAGTATTTAATTCTTGTTCGCATCACTCTCTTCTGGTGTGTCGTTAATATGCCTTGGCCTCTTAAAAAGCTAATTGGTAATAACGTGTGTTAAGCCTTTAATATATTAAACTTCGAAATTAAATAGGCGTATCTAAGCAAGCTATCTAGTAAGTAAGGCGCTAGGATAATCATAAGCGGTTTTATTTAGTTAAGCAATTAAGGTATTGGCATTTGTTTTAATAACAAAGTGCATGCCAATGAGCCAAATCTTAAGCTTTTTTAAAATGTAAAGTATACTTTTACACTTTTACTTAGTGGCATTATACTTGGCTTTGGTTTTGCTTTAAAATCCATTCTCATACCTTGCAAGGCGTATTCTATTTATTAAAGAGTCTTTTTGGCCAAGGAAATCGCCTCAACTTGTATCACTAAAATCAACACCAATAACTATTTCTTTAGCACCTTTATTATAATTAATCCAATACAAAACTAAGAATAAGCACAACGCGTTTTTAAGGGTTTGTATTATTTTATTATAAATCTTCAAGTCCCAAAAAAATTTAATACTTTTTCTTAAAAGTGCATATAACAATTCTGCAATAAGTTAAAAATCCTTAATTTAAATCCAAAAGTAAACAATAAGGCCTAGAAAAGCCTTGACTTTTATTAAATTACTTAATAAGTTTTAGTTCTTAATTTTAATTAAATATTTTGCTAAAGGTTTTTTTTCTTTTAAGTTGCACGCGTAACTCATAATATTTATATTATTTAAATAAAACTAAGACTTTGGGCCAATAGTAGCACCTGCTCTTTCTAAGTGTTTTAGCGTCTTATTAAGGTTTTAAATATACTTTAAGACAAATCTTTGAATTCTGGGACAAGCTTCTTCTTAGTTGTAGTTTGTGTATGGTTTCTTAACTCCTACATTGTTCAAAAACAGCATAGCCACGCTAGGAATTAGCGGCTTTAGTATGCAAGTAATTATTTTAACAAACTAAGCAATAGAGTTTGTAGCACCCTGAGGAAAAGTTGTGTTTCTAACTAAGCTTACATTGGAGACATAAAAAGCAATCATGTTTCGACTAAACTTGTAAAAAGTTTATTAATTATAACCGAAATACAAATTAATAAGGCTAGCAACATGACAACTAGTAAATTCTTTAAAAAACTTATTTATTAAAGGCGGAAAATTGGTATCTCTTTATGTAATAGTATTTAGCATAGTAGCTAAGTTAATAAGTTTGTATTTTTTAAATTTCTTCTTTTTCACTAAAAACCAAGTATTTTAGTATAAACCCTTAGAAAGCTTAAGAACACTTTTATCAAGATACTTTTGCACTATCTTTATAACTTTTAAAACTAAAGCTTGTGGTAGCAAAAAATTGGGGGCTTGCTAAGCTTTATGCTTAATAGTCTTAATAACAACTAAGAGAAAAACATCTTCGTAAAACTTGCTACACTTAAGCCAATCAAATGCTATGGCTTCTTTTCTATTGATTATCATTTCATTAAAAAAAGCTCTCTCTTTAAGCAAAAGTAGCTTTCCGACGTTAAGCTTAGCTAGCCTTTTTGGCGTAAGTCGGGAGTTGCGAGGTATGCTAATAAAGCGCAATAACAACAAATCTTAATATTTCCCCGACTATTCTTACTTAGTTCCTTTATCTTTTGATTTCTTATACTAATCATTTTTCTCTCTCAGGGGATCGCCTAATAAGTCGGCTTCGTTAACTAGTTGAACCTTCTTGGCTTTGGATTTATATGCAGTGCCAACTCAAGCTATGGTATTTTAAGTATTTCAAAAGAGATTTTTAATTAGGAGATTATCATAATTCTTCGTTCATTTAAAAATAAGCGTAGCTTCAATTAAATAACTAGCTTTAAAAGCTTTAAAAAAGAATAATTTCGCAATTAACTTTTTCTTTGGGAATATATTTAAGATTATTTGTAGCCAAAGGTTATTAAGTACTAATTTCAGGACGCAAAACTCTCTTTCCAAGTACTCAATAAGAACAGTATCGCCTTCATTAGCATTACTCAGCACCGCTTCATTCCCCCCTTTAAAAAGCTTGCCCCCAAGCTTTAGTGGCTAAGAATTGTATTATAAGGGGTTAATCAAGTATTTCAAGGTATTGACAATAGCGCTTAATATGCAGTTAATTACTCTTTTCCTAAGAAGTCCTCTTCTTTGTAGCCATCCTTAAAGTCTATTTCTTTTGGAAAAATTATACTTATCTTATTTTTCTTACGCATAGCTTTGGTGTTTTTAACGTCTTTCGTGGCATTATTTGTTTTAACCATAGTAATGTCTCTTAATTACTAATCTTAAAACTAAGCTAGTACAATGCCTTCATTATAATCTCTAAGGTAATAAAATAATACTTTAGCTTTGCAAAAAAATGAAAAGCCTAAAATGACCTTTATGCCAAGGGTGTTTATAATATAAAATTTATTATTAATAACGCAATTGCTTATGGCAACTATGACATTGTTAGCAAAACTAATAAATCGAGACTTTACCTTAGTGATTGTTTTCAAAGTTATGATTTGATTTTTAGTAATAAAAAGTTCCAGGAGAGTAGCTGCTTTAAGTGTTATATAACTAACTTTGGCTCCGGTGTTAAGAGTAGCTTTAACATTAGTAACCTTGGTTTGGCTAGGCATAGTAATAACAACCTTTAGTACTAGCGAAAAGTACAAGTTTTTTATTTTAAATGTTGTTCTTAATAAAGCTACTTCGGCGTATAGTAGTTTTTAAGCGCAAGTGCGTTTTATTGAAAGATTCCTAAAGATGCACTTGCTAAGTAGCATTATGGTTTCAAGTAGTACCATAAGAATTAGGCTAAAGATCGGGATAGCGCTAAGTACAAGCCATAGTACTAAGTTGTTAATAAGAGCTTTTTGTTGTGCAAACAGTTGAAGTCGCTAGTGTTTTTGTTGAGTTTTAAACTTTATTGTAAGTAGATTTCTTGGGATAAAGCTATGAGTTGCAATACGCTCTTTCTAATGCTTATACTTTAACTAAAGGCCTTTTCGTTTGATCTCCTCAAGTCGTCTTTTATAATTTGCAACTACGCAAGCATTAGTAGTATAAAGGTTTAGAAGAGTGTATGAAGTGCTGTGGAGCGGTTTTTAATACATAATAATGTTTTTCTTGATTATTAATTTTAATTCTTTAAACTTTAAAGTACTCATATTAGCGGTTGATTTCTTTTGCATGCATTAGTTAATCGCTTTAGTAAAAAGGCAAGATGCTTTAAGCGGGTTAATAAGAATTATAATCTCTTTTAGTATGAGGTTCCTAAGGAGTTCCTTTTGTGCAAGTAATTTATTTAAGATATTATTAAGTTTGTAATTATTTTAAGTTAATGCCTCTTGTATATAAGAACTTTAAGAAGACACTAAACGAGATACAAGTCTAAGGATAGCTAATAATACTATTAATGCTTCAAATTTCAAAGATTGCTTTTTCACTATACTATTAGCAAGTGATGTTTTAAAAGATGTTTTTGGTATCGTGTTAATTATTGTTTTTATGCTTAAGTTAAAGACTTTTGACTTATTACAAGCTAAAATCTATTGCGGTATTATTCTAGTCTTCGCTAAGCTATTAATATTTATAGTATTAGCGAACTTAAGTAGTTTTTTAATATCGCGAGGTGCCTTTGGTTTGCCATAAGTAAATTAAGACTTGATTTTCTCTTAAAGCTTATTTGAAGTCTTGTACGGCTCTTATTTAAGTGCTCTCTTTTGCTACCTGGTCTTGACTGAAGCTACCATAGCTTCAAAATTAGTACTATTTGTATCATACGCCAGCAAATTTTGAATTTGTGCTAATTAGTATTTGGTGCAGTCTTATTAACTAATAATATTTAAGTTAAAGTCTCTTGTAGATTTTTTGATAAGCTTAATGCAACTTATAGTAAGAATAGTTAATGATTGTGTTTTTTTATCTCTTTTCTTCCTAGCAAGCGCAGCTTCTTTTTTTGCTTTAAGGAGTTTTTCAATTGCTTTGGCTTGATGTTTAGGGTTAGGGTTATATAAGGTGTTTAAGACTTGCGTTAAAATGTAATGCCTTTTGAACCTTTTATTCGAGGAAAACTAAACGAGGTATAACTTCTTTCTCTCTTGCTATGAGCTGATGCAAATATAATTAGTGTCGTTAGCTTTATAAATAATACCAAAACCAATTCATTTCTTATAGTCGTAGCATTGGTTTATATAATTATAATATTCCTGAGGTCTTATACTTAGTTAATATTGATTTATATACTAGCGGTAATTATGGTTATTTTTAGTACGTTTGTTGTATCCTAAGGAACTTAAATTTGCTGCATTGTAGTTGATTGCAGCTTGCTCTTAGGCCTTTTTAAAAAACATAAATATATTAACCTTAGTGGTGAAGTTGGTATTAAAGGCTTTTTAAACTATTGCTTTAAGAATCCTTATATGTTTTAATTCTTTGATAATAAAATTTAAATCTTTTGCATTAATTTTACTTAGGTTCTTAGCAACTTTCTTTAAAGTAGGAAGGAAATTAGATGCAAATAGCTTCTTATTTTATTGCTTTAATGCCTTGGAAATCTCATCTTGTGCTAAGTTGTCCCTATAGTTGGCAAAGTTAAACTGGTGCCGGGGTGCTGGTCCACTGCTATGAGGCGGAATAGCATAAGTCGTTGGTTGAGGTACAGAGCGCTTGGCGAACAGGTTAGCGCTATTAGCGTTGCTTCATGCTGAGCCGGTAATGCCTTGCTCTTTGGCAATGGCGCTTAGCTCCCTCTTGGAGTTGAGGTAGGCCTTTATAGCAAAGTAAACCTTTTCAAATGGGTTTATATTATCAACGTTTAAGGTACTACTATTCTTAAAAGCAGTTTGTATAGCTTTGGTTCATAGATTTTAAGGAAGAGAGAAGATGAATCTCATAAAGGCTTGTTTGTTGGTAAGGTTGCCACGATTGATATAGTTAACAGCAACTTCTCTAAATGCTTAGAGAAAGTCGCGGCACTATTCGGGGGTAGGCTCGCCGTCCCTTGCAAAAGCCTTAAAGTCATGCTCAAGTCGGTCAAGGTAACTATTAGTATGTAGGCGGCGCTTTGTATTATCACGCTAATACTTCAGAATCACAGCATTCTTGAAGCTAGCATAGCTACCCTCTTTAAAGCTTGAAAGCTTTCGAATGGTCTATGCATGAGCTTAAGTAGCGTACTCAACTACTCATTTCTTTTTGACTTAATTATTAGTAATTATATAAGCTGTGAAGTATCAATTGAGAATTCAAAAGTAGTTGCTAACATTAATTTCGTTAAAAATAAGGGCATTTAGAGTTCTGGTGATAGGCATAGGCTGACTAAAATGGATTTTCAAGTTCTTCAAGTTGTTCATAGTAAAGGTAGGGCCAAAGTATTAAGGTAGCTTTGTGAGGTTGATAGAATTAAAGCCACTAGTCTCTTGCTTTCCCTTTCCTTTTCCCTTGTTTTTCTTTTAAGAAGTCTTAGAGGTTTAAGAAGTGGTATTCTTAAGGGGTGTAGAAGTGTTAATGCTTAGCTTAGTAGTAATTTTAGGTTCAAACAAAGAAGGTGCTTTTGTTAAAACTAAGCTAAGGGGCATTGCGATGTTGCTAAACCCACTTATCCAAGGGTTATCATAGCTATAGTCGATGTTTTTATTGTTTAATATTATGCGTTATTATAAAAGAATTATAGTAAAATAAGTTAATAATATTGTTAATTAAAATATAAAAAAGTAACTGCGAATGCGATGTATTAATCGCCAAAGAAGTGTAAAGGAAACCTTTTCCCCTAAAATAAAAAGTATATAGGCTTTTGCTTACCTTGAAGCAAAATAAGTATTAATAACTTTTAGCAAAGGTTTAAGCTGTGCTCCCTAGCTAACGCTAATAATCACTAAACCAAAACAAACACGCTTTAAAGCTTGAGGCTTATACGCGGAAATTACAAAAAATAATAAAAGCAATATAATAAGAAAACAAAATAAGAAGATTAATATTTAGCGTAAGCCACCCAGGCTTTAAACCAGCTTGGAAGTTTTATGTCTCAACAAACACTTCGAAATACAAGTTCGCTTATACTTCACTTAAGTCTTTAATATATTAGTTTTAGTTTCGCTATGAAGTCTTAACTTCTCCTAGCGTTTAAATAACATTAGTTATGTTTAAAAACACTAGAATCTTTGCTAAAAATGAAAACTAGTGCAAAGTAACTAGGTACTGTGTTTTAAAATAATGAAATTAGAACAGTGGCCTAAGAAAGATAGATTTTCTAATACTATAAGTGCTTCTACTTTGTAGCTTTCCTTAGTTCCTTAGTAGTCTTCATTTTCCTTAGGTTAAAGCTTCGTATTCTTTATGTTCGTCGTTTTGCCTTGAGGGCTGAGAAATAACTAACTAAATAACTCCCTTAGTTCAAACATTTGTTGTTTTTCTTGACTCTTCTTATATAAGTTAGTACATAAGGGCCTTACTATTATACTTACCTAGTTTCTCTTTTAGTAATAACTTACTCTTTGCATTGGTCACCAAAAATATGTGAGAAGAATAAAGCCCAATAAACCACACAACAAAAGAATAGCATATAGCAAGTTATCAAAAGAAAATCTAAAGTTTGTAAATAACAAATCAATTAAATCTAAAGATATTATATATTTAAAGAGTATAAATTAGCAAAAAAAGAGAGAAAAAAGGTTCTAATAAATAAAATATATTTGGTATTATGTTCTTAATGTCTTAAAATCAAGTGTTGGCTTCTTTTATGTGCAAAGAACCGGCGCAGTCATGTGATAAAAGAAACCAGTGGCTGTCCCCGCCACAATAGTTATAATCTTAATATAAATTAAGTGATTAAAACAATTAAATTTAATAATTGTTACTGCAAGCGCAATTGACTTTTCGGCAATAGAGAGGCTAGCGCCGCCTTCTTAAAAATGACGCCAACGAACTTCAGCCAGATAAGTCAAACTTTTAGTTAATCGAAGGCCAAGAATTAACCCAATTAATTAGTTGATATATGGGAATAATTGCTTGTATTATATAAAAAGTACGCAAGGATATTTAAGAACCCTTAAGATATAAGAGCCTTGCTAAAATATTAATCATGAGACTACGAGATTAACTTTAAGAAAGAATTTGTACTTATCGCGAAAAAACTTTGCTACTATAGCTATATCATTATAAAAACACTTAAGAAATAATATAAGCAGAAAGTAAGAAAGAGATAGCTTTAAAAGTTAAAATTACTTTGCGCCGTTAATATGCTAGTTGCTAAGAAATCAAAAGACTCGAAGAAAAAGCTTTGCAACGACTTTCGCATAATTAACAATGAAATGATAAGAGATGTATATCTTTTGCTAAATACGTAATTCTTGCGAAATAAGTTAACCAAAGCAAAGATATACACTAAGCTTAATTAACGCAATGCATTTAATTTGATCCAAATTAGGAAGGGACATGAATGGAAGATGGCCATTATCTTATCTTTTGGCTTGTGGAAGCACATGGTTATGCCGTTTGAACTCACGAATGCACTCGCTACTTGCTAAAAATAAAATAATAAGATCCTTAGGAATTACATTAAGGTAATAGTTATTTGCTACTTAAATAATATTTTTGTATTTTTAAAGTATCTTAAGCAGCACAAGAAATACGTTTAATAAGTTATGAGAGCCCTAATAAAGGTGGACTCTCAATTGAAGCTATCGAAGTGCTAATTCTTGATTAGATAAGTCACTTTCTTAGGCTATGTTATACGCCTAGGAGAAATAAGCATTGACCTCGAGAAAATCAAAGTTGTACGTGAATGAGAGTTGTCAAAAAACGTTAAGAACATACAATTTTATTTGAGATTTGCTAACTTTTATTGATAATTTATTTAAGGCTATTTAAAGATTGTAGAACCTCTTATTAACTTGACTTGAAAAGAAGTACCTTTCGATTAGGATAATAAGTGTGAGGAGGCTTTTTAACGAATTAAAAGGGAATTCATTAAGAAACTAATACTTCGCAGCTTTAATAAAAAAATAAAAAGCATTATTAAGACCAATGCCTTTAACACTTGCACTAGCGCAGCACACTTGCAGCGGGATAAAAAGAGGCGGCTATACCTTATAGCTTACTACTTTGAAAAGATATCCCTAGCCAAGTAGAATTATAACATTTATAAGAAAAAACTTATGGTTATTATTAAAGCACTTAAGTATTAAAAGACTTACTTGCAAGGAGTCAAATTTTTAGTTATTATTTATACTAATTACATAAATTTCTATACCTTTATTACCACTAAGGTTCTTAATAATTAAAGATTAGCTAAGTGGGCTAAGAAACTTGCTTTGTTTAACTTAATTATTAAGTATATCCAAGGAAAGAATAATGCTTGCGCTAATGCATTGAGCAAGTTGCTAAGTTATGAGAATAATAAGGTTTACGAAGAGACCGCCTTGCTAAAACTACTTGATAATGGGGATATGGTGCTTAATGTACAAGAAGCAGCAGTAATTGAATCAGTTTTGGAAGGTCCTTAGTACGATACTTTAAAGGCTACTTAATAAAAGAACAAGCTATTATTAAACTAAACCAAGAAACTAATTTAATAAAACATTATTATGAATGAAATTATGCGCGTTAACGGAAAAGTATGGCTTTCGCTTAGTTTAGTTAAAGTATATGTTAAGAAGCAATATAAGCTCTTCGCGTATAAACACCAGGGGATACATAAGACGTACCTTAGGATTTCAAGGGACTACTGAAGCAAGGGACTTTGCGGCGTAATCAAGGAAGTAGTTGAAAATTGTGATGCTTGCATTAGAAACAAGCCTACTTAGTACGTATTTTATAAGCAAATAATTATAGTACTTATACTACTTAAACTTTGGAAATTCATATTATGAGACTTTATAAAGCCGCTGCCATTATTAAAGAACTTAGCCACGGGAATTAGTTATAACATAATATTAGTTATTATGAAAAGACTTACTAAGTACATGACTTTTGTATTAGTTAAGTAAACCCTTATGGCTAAAGACTTAGCACAGGTTTACCTTAAAAAGGTAGTATCTAAGCATGAGATACTTAAAGAAATCGTGTTAAATAAAAACAAGTTGTTTACGTTAAAATTCTGAAAAGCTTTAATTGCTTTCTTGGGAACTAAAAGGAAGTTATTAATTGCTTTTTATCTTCAAACTAATAAAAAAAATAAGCGAATAAATTAGGTTGTTGAAGTATACTTGCGTTGCTATATTAACTATTGCTAAAACAACTAGGTAAAACTCTTGCTATTAGCTAAGTTCGCTTATAATAGCTCGTTTACGAAGACCACTAAAGTCACGCCTTTCTTCGCCAACTATGGCTATAAGCCATTGGCTTATAAGAAACTAATAAATACAAAAGTAAATAATAATGCGATGCGTATTTAAGTTTAAAATATTAAGAAACTTTACTAAGAATTATTTTAAGAATTGCAATTTGTAGCGAAAAGAAATGCATATTATTATAACAAAGTATGTAATTAAAAGTTAATACTATAAGAGAAAAATAAGGTTTATTTTTTGCGAAAAAATATTAATACAAAGTAATTAAGTAATAAATTAAATCATAAGAAATTAAAATCTTTTAAAATTAAGAAAACTAAAAAACTATTAAATTATAAGCTTTAATTACTTATAATAATAAAAAAAATATTTCTTATGTTTTATATATTATTACTAAAAAAAGCACTACTAAGAGTACTACTAGCCTTAAAAACAATTGCTAAATTAATTAATCTACTTATAAAATATAATATTAAAGAACTATTAAATTATTAGTATTTTAAGAAGCAAGTTAAATACTTAGTAAAATAGTTAAATTACTTTTTATTTAAAAACACATAAGAGTTTAAGTTAGCTTTTAACTACCTTAAGAAGCTTGCTAATTTTCATTAATAAAACCTAGATCTGCCCAAAGCAAATCCAAGGGATCAAAGGAAAGGTCAACAGGCGAGTTAAACAAGGGGCTAAAGGGGTCGTTAGGGCGCTTGGCGCCCGCCAACTCAGTACTTCGCTGTGCCTTCGCTGCTCTTTTCTTCTCCTCTCTTTCCTTTGCCTCCGCCTCATCAAGTTTGTCCAGGGTTTTTAGACCCCGACGAAGCATCTCACGGCCCCGCTCACGCAGCTTGGCCTGGCGCTGTTCGAGCTCGCGAACGCGAGCCAAACCAGCCATGGCTGCCTCGAAAGCCATGTCCCTCTCAAATTTTAACTAATCTTTCTTCATTTGCAAGCTCTAAAGGTTATTAATTAATACTTAAAGAGCGTTGCATTTCGAATCCTAATAAATGCACTCCTTGTACCTTTAAGACTTTTCGTTTAAGACTACGCAATTATAATAATAATAAATGCAATTAAAACAAAGTATGCTAAGCAAATTATAAGAATTAATTATCTTAGTAAGTACTATTTATTATTTATATTTTATTATTTTAAAAAATATAATAAAAAAAAAACGGCCGTAAGCAATTGTTAATATTTCCTTTAGTATACTTAAGCGTAAAAACACGCTAACAATGGAAGGGAAATAATATTACAATTTGAGATTACGTGTATCTTGGCCTTAAGGCTCGGCAGCCTAGCTGCACAGAGAAGCCAAGACGAGTATCACGTGAAACACCTGGAGCTTTTGGAGCTTTAGGATCCAAGGCTTTTGAAACCCTAGAGCCGTAGGCTCCTTGGGAATCCCATTAAATTATAGTTTTATATAAGTCGAATAGTTTCTTAGGTAGTAAAGCTTCGTGCTTAAATTCATATAGCAAGTTTACCTTACAGTTTACCACTACTTGTAATGTTTTTGTTTCTACAAAGAATCGAATTGTCTTGTGATTTTACTTTATAGCTGATACCAACCCGACGAGCTTGTACGCACAGTACCCGCGAATAGCAGGAACGTTACACTTTTCACTAAATTCAAATGAACTTAGTATTAAAAAAGTACACAATCTTTTATACAAAATATAGCGCATATAAGTACAAAGTTCTTTCATTTGAGTTAACTAATAGCCTCGCAACTTATTAGCACTACATAAATAATATTCTTTTTAATTACTTTAATAACTTTTATACAGCATACTTAAATAATATTCTTATATACTTTAAAAACCCCTTGCAACATTAACTTCATATTAAAAAAGTACTTCAACACCTTAATAACACTAAGTTATAAGCTAACCTAAAGAAGTATAAGTTTAAAGTTATAAGCACTAAGTACTTAAGATTCATTATCTCGACTTCCAAACTAAAAGTCAACTTAAAGAAAATCACTATAATTAACCAATGAAACTACTTTAGCTTAGTTAAAGGCGTGCAATTATTCTTAGGATTTTGCAATTTTTACTAAAGGTTTATTCGCAACTACGATATCATAGCGAAATCTCTTATTTAACTTACTAAGAATAACATTTCTTTTTGCTTTACCGCAAAGTGCGCAAATGCCTTTAATCTTCTAAAACATACTCTTACGTTCACACCTCTCTTACGGCACTACTAACAAGACTTGCCTTGCCTTTTAAAAATAGATGCTAGTAATAATATTATTGCAAGAGTTTTTTCATAATAACATGCAAAGAACTAGTTTCTTATTGCTTTCTTTTTAAAAACTATGCTTTTCGCCAAGCTTAACTATGCTATTTATAACAAAAAGATACTAGTAATTATTAAATCCTTTGGGCACTAAAAAGCAAAGCTCGCAAAGGCTCCTCACTAAATTCATATTATTACGAACTACAAGGCTTTAAAATACTTTATAACTTTTAAGCAGCTAAATGCAAAGCAAGCCCAATGGGCTGAACTCTTAGCAAATTATAATTTTATAATTACTTATAAATTAGGCGTTTATAACCCTTTGGCTAATGCCCTTTTGCGCAAGTCAAATAAATTAAACCTGCAAAACTTAGCAAAAAAGACACAGTGCTTGCAGCAACTTCTTAGCCAAGGACAAGTTGACCCTAACCTGCTATTGCAAGAAATCCAAGAGCCAAATGACTTTAACGCTTTAGTGGCTAGCTTAAACGCTAATGCCCTGCTCTCTGCCTTCTCCGTTGTACAGTATATATTAAAAGCAAATCGTACGGCTTAATCCCTACAAGCTTTGCGCAAGCAAGCTTTGTCCAATAAGCCAAGAAAACTCCGTATAAAAGCCAATTTATTATTATACAATGGCCGCCTTTTAATTCCAAACGTTAATTACCTTTGTACTCTTATAATTAAAGAGATTCATAATCAAGCAACAACCGCACATCTTAGTACTAAGAAAACAATTTAATTGCTTTCTTTTCAGTACTAATAGCACAAGATAATATCAACAATTCAGCAATACTATCGCAACTATTATACATACCAACGAATTTAAGTGCCTTGAGATAAGAAGCCCGAATTTCTTTATCCTCTCTCCGTTTTGTTTTGCTCATAAGAGCATATTATAATAAACTACTGCACGTTTAACAAAAATAAGCATAGATTTAACAACGTTCTTATTTTTATTAATTGCTTTAGCAAGCAAGTAATTAGCATCCCTTATTAAAAAACCACCAATGCTTAAAAGCTAGTTATTATGTATATGTATTATATATATTGTTACTTTGGTGCTCCTCTTATTATCACTTTTAACAAAAGACCTCAATTTGTCTTCAAGTTTTGAAACGCTCTTTGCAAAGTCCTCGAAACTAAGAAACAACTTTTTACTACTAATTATCCTCAAACAAACAGCCAAACCAAAGTTTACAACTAATACTTGTAGAAATAACTTAAACCCTTTGTTGCATACTATTAAGACAATTAATTAAAGTATCTTTCTATTATGAATTACACTTAGCTCTCTTTTTCACACGATTCTTTAGGAGAACTTACTTCTTTTAAAGTAGTCCATGGTTACGCCCCACGCACAAATTAAGATTGAAAAATCAACTTACCAAACTTAGTAACACTTGCTAATAAGTTAAATACATAATGTGATAGGGATAAAGCCCAATAAACCACACAATAAGAGGGTAGCATGTAGCGAGCCATTGAAGGGGAATCTAGGGTTTGTAAACAACAAATTAATTAAATCTAAAGATATTACATATTTGAAGAGTACAAATTGGCAAAAAAGGAAAGAAAAAAGGTTTTAATAAATAAAATATATTTAATATTGCGTTTTTAATGTTTTAAAATTAAGTGTTGACTTCTTTTATGTGCAAAGAACCAGCGTAGTTATGTGACAAAAGAAACTAGTGGCTGTTTTCGCTACATGCGTCCTCCTCTTTAAAGACTTTGCTTGTTCTTAAGCAATATATACCAAAAAAAAGTAAATAACCAATTAAAGCGTCTTAAATTGTTAGCAAAATACTATACAACCGGTGCATGCAAAGTCCCGTGATAATTAACTTGTCACCTTTAAAGCAAATAATTGTCTCGCTTAGTACTTTCTTGCTCCCCTACATAAGGCTAGCTTTCCCCCACCAATTTTCCAACTTTAATTCTTTAATTACAATACCTCTTTTCTTCATACCAATTTAGCTTCATTACACTTCAACACATTGTACCTCTTTGCTCTTCTTCTCCCATTATACTAAAGCACTATTTTCTTTCATTTCACCGTAATAAAGCTTCTTAAAAAGCAAATAATCTTCTTATACTTACTTTCTTCTTATTAAGCAACAACTTCAACACAACACTTGCATTAATTTGTGTGCAACCTCTCCTTAGCTTTCTACACTTTGATTTCTAAACAATAACTTTAGTATAAAATCAAGTTGCCTTAACATAATAAGTTAACCTTTCATAGCATCATCTAAACTCTACTAACTTATCGTAAACCTTTAAGAAAAGTTCTTCTTATTATTAGCCACCTTAAAGGTACTATTAAGATTAGTTTGCTTTATCTTAGCCCAAGTATTCTTTAGCTTTAATACTAAAGGATAATACTATAAAGATTTTAACGCGTTTTAATATTATGAGTTATGCTTCATCTCTTTTCTTGTACTTAATTGGCTATTTACAAATCTTACCAATACCTTTTCTGCGGCGATTTAAAGTGCTTTCACACTCCTTAATCCTTAACTTGTGTTTTGAGAAGTAACCAAAGTAAACTCTAAGACTTTACTTTGATGTTATCAAAGCTAAGTATTAAATTATTCAACTTTTTTATAGCACTAGTACTTATATTCTTTTCATAGGTTAAGAAAACAATGCTATTTATTTTCTTTAGGCTTATAAATTTAATGGGAATTATAAGTAATTTTATTTAATACTCGCATTAAATTGCACTTCTTGGGTTTAAAATGTGCGTATTGCGCCGTACTAATCTTCCCTTGGAAATGAGTTACTAAGTAGCTTTCGAGTCCCTCCACAAACGCGTTTATGTTGAACCTGCGCAAGTTACACTACTAAAGATAAGTGATATTATTCCGCTAGTCTCTTATTAATTAGTTGATTAAATGGAGTAAAGGCTAAATTCGCCAACTTCGAAGATTTATGGCAGAAAGCCGGGAGGAATAAGCAGACTAATAGTTGTAATGCATTGAGCAGGGCTGGGAAACTACAATAAGTTCTTAGTTCTTCGTGTGGTGGAAATAGCTCTCTTAATATATAAGTTGCCTTATATTTGATGCTAATAGTAGCCTCTTTGAAAATAGCTAAGCATAAGATGGCATATTATGAGGACTTGATAACTAAAGCTTCTTAAAATAATGATTTAATAATGATAAAAGTCTTTTAACTACTTTAGTTTTTTAATAAGAATTAAAAAACTTATTACTAATCTCAAGGCTAAAACTTGACTTGACTCCTGGCCGGTTGCTTTATAAGTGTTAACTTTGTTCCTATTCGTTTTACCTAACGATACTTCTCGGAATAATATAGTAGATATTGAGAAAAACTTCATGAAAACCCTTGGAGCGGCTTTGCAAAGCTACTCAAAGACTTAATTAATTCCGGTACTCTCCATTAAACCTAGCTAAAAGTCGAGGGTTATTAAAATCTTTATTGCTTTAGCAATATTAATGCAATGCTTAGAATAGCAGCATTCCTACTTTGCAAGTTTATTATGATTAAAGAACCATTATATTATACTTAAAATATTGTTCATAACTTGCCATTTCTTGTTAATACTTAAGTTACGAAGTATACTACCTCTTGTTTAATAGCACTAGTAAAAAGCAAGCAAAAGCTCTTATTCTTGCTTTGACGAAAGCAAGGTATTGGTGTATAAGCAAAAGAGGCCCAAACTTGGTAAGCGAGAGACTTTGGACAGAGCTAATTAAAGTAGCCGATTAACACTTAGTCCTTGAAAAGTTCAAATAACTAAGAGTCGTCGACCAATGGCATGCTCAAACTTCTAACACGTGAGGTTAGCTCGTGGGTTATTAGCTTTAGGATTTAAAAAGCACGGCTTTAAATCCGAAGCGTATTATTGGTTCTTCGCTAAGAGATTTCTTAGATTTCTGCCTACCTTACATAAATCATGCAATCTACTTACCAGTTTAAGGCCAGTTTATTAATAGTACTCTTAGTGTTGGCCTTCATAAATCACTATGCGCTATATCGTTTGCTTCACGCAGTCGAGATTAGTGGCTTTGTTCGGGAGGCGCATAATGGCAGGATCAGCTCGCTTCATTTACTTAGCCCTAAAAACCCCCGGTGCTTATGGCTTAATCTTAAGAACAATAAACTTGCTTCGTTATTTCTTCTCTTTTTATCAATTACCAAGAATTAGCGCTTGAGTATGTTGCGTTTGTATTCTTTAAGGTGTTTAGCACATTAGACTCGAATTTCTAGCCTAAGCCACAAGTTCAACTTGCCGTTTTGAAATCTAATCTTATAAATCAAGCCCAACAACTGGCCTATTCAAACAAAGTTACTTTTTACCACCTGAAATATCGCCGGCTTAATGATAGCAGTCTCGTTTTAAACCTATTGTATATTCGCATGCAGCAAGTAATTTATAAGAGCGCTGGTTTCTTGTTAAGTTTTGCTTCAAGAAATAAGTGTTCTTATGGCACGAGGCCAATATTCTCTCTAACCTACTTAGGGCTACATAAGCTCTCTTTTGTGTGTGATATAATACTAAGATATTTTAAATCATAGTTTTTAGTAATAAAAAGTTGTCTTAGTAATCATTTTAATATGCAGCACTATGTTGTCCCTTTCTTCAAAGACCGGGAGTGCGTTCTTATACCAACTCTTCAACACCAAAGCCTCAACACCAAAGTATCAGCTTCAAGTTTCGTGTCGAGATAATTGCTTGTAAAAGTAAATAAAAGTTATTAAGGCCAAGTTTATATAGCTAACAAAGTACTATCGGCGGCTTTAGCATGTGAGAGATGCTAAGCATGCATATTTACTCCGAGTCAAATACCACTCGGTACTCGCTGCGCTATTATCAAAATAGCTCAGGAACCCTCACCACTATTCCATCGTTCCTAATACGCTATACAATTAAAACTTCAAGGTTTTCTAAGAATTCGAAGTTGCTAAGGCGATGTATATCAATATCTAGTTTAAGGTATAGTGAAATTATATTATTATTATTATTTAAAGCATTTTCCACTTTATTACTATTATTATAAATGAAGTTATCTCTCTTATAAAAAAGTTTAAGTTTATTATTAGCGAAGATTTGTCTAAGCCAAGGGCTATTATCGCCGAGTTTCTTGAGTTTATAATAGCCTTTGTTGGTGTAGGTTTTAATAATCTCGTAGGGACTTAGCCACCTAAAGTCAAGTGCTTGGTTTGAGAACATATTATTCTCTCGTACTAAGTCCCAGCGAAGCACCAAATCTTTCTTTTTAAATAGTCTTTTTCGTATATCGTATTTAAGATCAAAGGCTTCCTTGCCCTCTTAACGACATTAAGTCTTCTTGAATATAGCCTTATCAATGTGTTCTTATTTTATCTAAAATTATATGGCCCTAAGCTATAGTAACTTTAATTAATCACGAACCTCTTTAGTAAATAATATTCTCTACGTAAGGTTTCTTGTTTTAATAAGCAAAATTGCTTTTCTGCTGTACACCATATAAAATGGTGTGTAACCAGTTGAACTATGCATAGTAGTTCTATTAGCAAACAACACTGCGAAAAGGTTATTAGTCTAGCGGCCTTTCATTTTCAATAAAGCGTTCTTAATAAGTTCATAACCTCATTCGATTATTCTATTAGCTCTAGCGTTGTATACCAAGATTTTGATTCGCTTAACCTCCATTTTATTAAGTAGCTTAAGAACTTCACTCATGTTTTCTATTCCTTCGTCAATAACAAGTCTCCAAAATAAGCCATAGCAATAAATAATATCTTCCCAAATGAAGTTAGCTATGTTCTTGGCGCTTCTAGTACCAAGAGCTTTAGCTTCAACTCATCTACTCATGTCGTCTCTTGCAACAACAAGGTAGCCTTTTCCCTTGTATAGTGGTATGTAGGTAATATTCAATGCCCACTTTTCCATGAGTTCATTCAATACAATGGGGTAAAAAGGCTTCTCAAGACGTTTTGCTGATTGAAATTAATAATTTTTATATATTTAAACATATTCTATGTAATTAGTAAATAGTTTTTTCTAAAAGTACCGTGTAGCAATGCAGTAGTAGGTGCTTTCTTTCCCTTTGTAATTAAAATTGTTATGACAACTTTAAAGTATAATTTTCTTCTTTTTATTAGTATCAATAACAAGCTTAACAGCAAAACCTTTTGCAGGGAGCCTTCAAATCCAACGACTATGCACACCATAGTTTAATGCCTCACGTTTAAAGACTTGAAACTGTTTTTTGGTTATATTTTTAAGGGTCTTAAGCATCGTCAAGTATCAGGCGATTTATTGATATTCTTCGTTGTATTTATTAGTTAAAACAAGTAGCCCTTCTTTATTAGAGCTTAAACTATTAAAGAAACTAAGTTCCCCTTCGTCTCTTAGGTATTGCACTTTTGCTTTTATATTTAGCAAAATGTTATTTCGTTTGCGTAGTTTAGGGTTTATTATTACTTCTTTGGATTTTAAATTGGTAAGTTCTTTAGCGTTAAATGTTTCCATAAGGCAGATCTTATAAGCTTTCAACTTAGAAAGTATTCAATTTTCGTTTGCATTACTCTCTTCCGGTGTGTCATCAGCATACCTTGGCCTCCTAAAAAGCTGATCGGTAACAACGTGTATTAAGCCTTTGATATGTCAAACTTCAAAATCAAATAAGCGTATCCAAGCAAGTCATCTAGTAAGTAAGGCGCTAGAATGATCGTGAGCAGCTCCATTTAATTAAGTAATTAAGGTGTTGGTATTTATTTTAATAATAAAATGCACACTAATGAGCCAAATCTTGAGCTTTTTTAGAATATAAAGCATGCCTTTGCACTCTCGCTTGGTGGCATCATACTTAGCTTTGGTCTTGCTTCAAAATCCACTCTTATATCTTGTAAAGCGTATCTTATTTATTAGAAAGTCTTTTTGGCTAAGGAAACTATCCCAACTTGTACCACTAAAATTAACATTAACAACTATTTCTTTAGCACCTTCGCTATAATTAATCCAACACAAAACTAGGAATAAGCACAATGCGTCTTTAAGGGTTTGCATTGCTTTATTATAAATCTTCAGGTCTTAGAAAAATTTAACACCCTTTCTTAAAAGTGCATATAACGATTTTGCGATAAGTTAAAAATCTTTAATTTAAATTTGAAAATAAATAACAAGGCCTAAGAAAGCTTTGACTTTTGTTAAGTTACTTAGTGGATTTCAGTTTTTAATCTTAATTAAATGTTTTACTAAAGGTTCTTTTTCCTTTGAGTTGTATGCATAACTTACAATATTTATATCGTTTAAACAAAACTAAGACTTCAAGCTAATAGTAGCACCCGCTTTTTCCAAGCGTTTTAGTGTTTTATTAAGGTTTTGAATATACTCCAAAACAAATCTTTGGATTTTGAAACAAGCTTCTTCTTAATTGTAATTTGTGTATGATTCTTTAACTCTTACATTGTCCAAGAACGGCATAGTTACGCTAGGAATTAGCGGCTTTAATATGCAAGTAATTGTTTTAATAAACTAAGCAATAAAGTTTATAGCACCTTGGGAAAGAGTTGTATTCCTGACTAGGCTTACATTAAGAACATAAAAGGCAGTTATATTTTGATTAGACTTATGAAGAGTTTATTGATTATAGCCGGAATACAAATTAATAAGGCTAGCAACATAGCAACCGGCGAATTCTTTAAAGAACTTATCTACTAAAGGTGGAAAATTAGTATCTCTTTGTGTAATAGCATTTAGTATAATAGCCAAGTTAATAAGTTTGTATTTTCCAAATTCTTTCTTTTTTACTAAAAACTAAGCATTTTAGTATAAACCCTTAAAAAGCTTAAGAATACTTTTATTAAAATACTCTTACATTATCTTTATAACTTCCAAAACTAAAGCTTATAGTAGCAAAAAATTGGGGGCTTACCAAGCTTTGTGCTTAATAGTCTTAATAACGACTAAGAGAGAAACATCTTCGTGGAACCTACTATACTCAAGCCAATCGAACGCTATAGCTTCTTCTCTATTAATCATCATTTCATTAAAGAAAGCTCTCTTCTTAAGCAAAAGTAGCTTTCCAACGTCAAGCTTAGCTAGCCTTTTCGGCGTAAGTCGAGAGTTGCGGGGTATGCTAATAAAGCGCGGTAACAACAAATCTTAATATTTCCTCAATTATTCTTACTTAATCCCTCTATCTTTTGGTCTCTCATACCAATTATCTCTCCCTCTTAGGAGATCGCTTATTAGGTCGGCTTCATCAACTAGTTGGACCTTCTTGGCTTTGGATTTATATGCAGTACCAACTCAAGCTATGGTATTCTAAGTGTTCCAAAAGGGATTCTTAATTAGAAAGTCATTATAATTCTTCGTCCATTCGAAGGTAAGCGTGGCTTCAATTAAATAACCAGCTTTGAAAGCTTCAAAAAAAAATAGTTCCGCAATTAACTTCTCCTTTAAAAATATGTTTAAGATTATTTTTAATTAAAGGTCATTAAGTACTAATTTCGGGACGCAGAACTCTCTTTCTAAGTACTTAATAAGAACAGTATTGCCTTTATTAGTATTACTTAGCACCGCTTCGTCCCCTTCTTTAAAAAGCTTGCCCCCAAGCTTTAGTAGCCGAAGGTTGTATTGTAAGGGGTCAATCAAGCATTCCAAGGTACCGACAGCAGCGCTCAATGTGCAGTCAGTTACTCTTTTCCTAAGAAGTCCTCTTCTTCGTAGCCATCCTCAAAGTCTATCTCTTCCAAAAAGATTATGCCTATCCCATTTTCCTCACGCATAACTTTGGCGTCTTTAGCATCTTTCATGGCATCATTTGTTTTAATCATAGTAATATCCCTTAATCGCTAATCCCAAAACTAAGCTAATACAATGCCTTCATCGTAATCTTTAAGATAGCAAAACAATACTTTAGCTTTGCGGAAGAATAAAAAGCTTAAAATAACCTTTATGCTAAAGATGTTCATAATATAAAATCTGTTGTTAACAACGCAATTGCTTATGGCAATTATAACGTTATCAACAAAACCAACAAATCAAGACTTTACCCTAGTAATTGTTTTTAAAATCATAGTTTGACTTTCAGTAATAAGAAGTTTCAGGAAAGTAGCTACTTTAAGTGTTATACAACTAACTTCGGCTTCGATGTCAAAAGTAGCTCTAACATCAGTGACCTTGGTTTGGCCAGGCATAGTAATAACAACCTTTGGTGCTGGCGAGAAGTACAAGTTCCCTGTCTCAAATATTATTCCCAATAAAGCTACTTTAGTGTATAGTGGTTCTTAAGCGCAAGTACGTTTCATCGAAAGATTTTCAAAAATGCACTTACTAAGTAGCATTATGATTCCAAGTAGTACTATGAGAATCAAGCCAAAGACTAGGATAGCGCTAAGTACAAGTCATAGCATTAAGTTGTTAATAAGAGCTTCTTATTATGCAAACAATTAAAATTACTAATGTCTTTATTAAGTTCTAAACTTTATTATAAGTAGATTTCTTAAAATAAAGCTATGAGTTGCAATATGCTCTTTCCAATGCTCATACTTTAATTAAAGGCCTTCTCATTTGATCTCCTCAAGTCGTCTTTCATAATTCGCAACTACGCAAGCATCAATAGTATAAAGGTTTGAAAAGGTGTATAAAGTACTATAAAGCGATTTTTAACACATAATAATATTTTCCCCAATTATTAACTTTAGTTCTTTGAACTTCAAAGTACTTATATTAGCGATTAATTTCTTTTATATATATTAGTTAATTGCTTTAGTAAAAAGGCGAGATACTTTAAGTAGATTAATAAGAACTATAATCTCTTCTAATGTGAAGTTCCCAAGGAGTTTCTTTTGTGCAAGCAATTTGTCTAAGATGTTGTTAAGTTTATAACTATTTCAAGTTAATGCCTCCTGCATACAAGGACTTTGAGAAGACGCCAAACAAGATATAAGTTTAGGGATAGCCAATAATACTATCAATGCCTTAAATTTCAAAGATCGCTTTCTCGCTATACCACTAGTAAGTGACGTTTTAAAAGATGTTTTTAATGCCGTGTTAATTGTTGTTTTTATGCTCAAGTCAAAGACTTTTAACTTATTGCAAGCTAGAATTTGTTGCGGTGTTATTCTAATCTTCACTGGGCTATCGATGTTCATAGCATTAGCGAACTTAAGTAGTTCTTCAACATCACGAGGTACCTTTGATTTGCCATAAGTGAATTAAGACTTGATCTTCTTTTGGAGCTTATTTAAAGTCTTGTACAGCTCTTATCTAAGTGCTCTCTTTCGTTGCCTGGTCTCAACCAAAGCTACCATAGCTTCAAAATTAGTACTATCTATGCCATACGCTAGCAAATTTTGGATTTGTGCTGATTAGTATTCGATGCAGTCCCATTAATCAATAATATTTAAGTTGAGGTCTCTTGTAAGTTCTTTAATAAGCTTAATGCAATTCATAGTAAGAATAGTCAACGATTGTGTCCCTTTATCTTCTTTCTTCCTAGTAAGCGCAGCTTTTTTTCTTGCTTTAAGAAGTTCTTTAACTGCTTTGGCTTAACGTTTAGGGTTAAAGTTGTACGAGGTGTTTAAGACCTGCGTCAAAATGTAATGCCTTTTAAACCTTCTATTCAAGGAAAACTAAACGAGGTATAACTTCTTTCCTTTTTGCCATAAGCCAATGCAAATGTAATTAGTGTTATTAACTTCGTGAATAATACTAAGATCAATTCATTTCTTATAATCGTAGCATTAGTTTATGTAACCATAATATTCCTAAGGTCTTATGCTTAGCTAATATTAATTTATACACTAATAACAATCATGGTTATTCTTAGCACATTTATTATATCCTAAGGAACTTAAATTTACTACATCATAATCAACTACAGCTTGCTCTTAGGCCTCTTTAAAGAACATAAACATATTAATCTTAGCAGTGAAGTTAGCATTAAAGGCTTTTTAAACCACTGCTCTAAGAATCCTTATGTGTTCTAATCCTTTGATAATAAAATTCAAATCTTTTGCGTTGATTCTACTTAAGTTCTTAGTAACTTTCTCCAAAGTAGAAAGAAAATTAAGTGCAAACAGCTCCTCGTCTTATTACTTCAGTGCCCTGGAAATCTTATTTTGTGCTAAGTTATCCCTATAGTTGGCAAAGTCAAACTGGTGCCGGGGTGCTAGTCCACTGCTACGAGGCGGAATAGCATAAGTCATCAATTAAGGTACAAAGCGCTTAGTGAACAGGTTAGCACTATTAGCGTTGCTCCATGCTAGGCCAATAATGCCTTGCTCTTCGACAATAGCGCTTAGCTCCCTCTTGGAGTTAAGGTGGGCCTCTATAGCAAAGTAGACCTTTTCAAATAAGTTTATATTATTAACGTTTAGGGTACTATCATTCTTGAAAACAGCTCGTACAGCTTTAATTCGTAAATTTTAAGGAAGAGAAAAAATGAATCTCACAAAGGCTTGTTTGTTGGTAAGGTTGCCACGATTAATACAATTAATAGCAACCTCTTTAAATACTCAAAGAAAGTCGCGGCACTATTCGGAGGTAAGCTCGCCATCCTCTGCAAAAGCCTTAAAGTCATGCTCAAGTCGGTCAAGGTAACCATTGATATGTAGGCGGCGCTCTGTATCATCACGCTGATACTCCAGAATCACAGCATTCTTGAAGCTAGCATAGCTACTCTCTTTAAAGCCTGAAAGCTTCCGAATGATTCATGCATAAGCTTGAGTAGTGTACTCAGCTACCCATTTCTTCTTGACTTAATTATCAGTGATTATATAAGTTGTGAAGTATCAATTGAGGATTCAAAAGTAATTGCTAACATTGATTTCGTTGAAGATAAGGGCATTTAGGGTTCCGGCAATAAGTATAAACTAATTAAGATGAATTTTTAAATTCTTCAAGTTGTTTATAATAAAAATAAAGCCAAAGTATTAGGGTAGCTCTGTGAGGTTAACAAAATTAGAGCCACCGGTCTCTTACTTTCCCTTTCCCTTTCCCTTGTTCCTCTTTTAAGAAGTCTTAAAGGTTTGAGAAGTAATATCCTCAAGGAATATAAAGGTGTCAATGCTTAGCTCAATAATAATTTTAAGTTTAAATAAAGAAAATGCTCTTATTAAAACAAAGCTAAGGGGCATTGCGATATTATCAAACTCACTTATCCAAGAGTTGCTGTAGCCGTAATTGATGTTTTCATTATTTAATATTATGCGTTATCGTAAAAGAATCGTAGTAAAGTAAGTTAATAATATCATCAATTAGAATATAAAAAAGTAACTGCGAATGCAATGCATTAATCACCAAAGAAGTGTAAAAAAAACCTCCTCCCCTAAAACAAAAAGTATACAAGCTCTCGCTTACCTTAAAGCGAAATAAGTATCAATAACCTTTAGCGAAGGTTCAAGCTGTGCTCCCTAGCTAATACTAATAACTACTAAATCAAAACAAATACGCCCTAAAGCTTAGGGCTTGTACGCGGAAATTATAAAAAACAACAAAAGCAATACAATAAGAAAACAAGATAAGGAGATTAACATTTGGTGTAAGCCACCTAGGCTTTAAATTAGCCTAAAAGTTCTATATTTCAATAAATACTTTGAAATATAGGCTTGCTTATACTCCACTTAAGCCTCTAATACATTAGTTTTAATTTCATTATGAAGTCTTAACTTCTCTTAGCGTTTAAATAATACTAGTTATATTTAGAAACACTAAAATCTTTGCTAAAAATGAAAACTAGTGCAAAGTAGCTAAGTATTGTATTTTAAAACAACAAAATTAAAACAATGGCTTAAGAAAAATAAATTTTTTAATACTACAAGTGCTTCCACTTTATAGCTTTCCCTAGTTCCTTAGTAGTCTTCATTTTCTCTAAGTTAAAGCTTCGTATTCTTTATGTTTGTTATTTTGCCTTAAGGGCTAAGAGATAACTAACTAAATAGTTCCCTTAGTTCAGACATTTATTGTTTTTCTTAACTCTTCTTATATAAGTTAGTACATAAAGGCTTTACTATTATACTTACCTAGTTCCTCTTTCAGTAGTAACTTACTTCTTGCGTTAATCACTAAAAATATGTGATAAAAATAAAGCCCAATAAACTACACAATAAGAGGGTAGCATGTAGTAAGCTATTAAAGGGGAATCTAAGGTTTGTAAACAACAAATTAATTAAATTTAAAGATATCACATATTTAAAGAGTACAAATTGGCAAAAAAGAGAAGGAAAAAAGTTCTAATAAATAAAATATATCTAGTGTTGCGTTCTTAATGTTCTAAAATCAAGTATTGGCTTCTTTTATGTGCGAAGGACCAGCGTAGTCATGTGACAAAAGAAACCAGTGGCTGTCCCCGCCACAATAATAAGCTATAAACTACGCCCAACGCCACAAAAAAGTATAAGATATGGCTTAGTTAGAACTTACTAAGGCCCAAGCAAAAATAGCCCAATCTTACAACGCTTCTCGCCGCAATGTTAACTTTAACGTAAACAACTTAGTTTAACTAAATATACACTACTTCAAAACACTTTGTTTATTTAAGAAATTAAATATACTAACTAATAAACCTTTTAAAGTACTTAAGAAGATTAGTAGCTTATATCGCTTAAAATTGCCAGTTAATATGAAAATTCATAACGTCTTCCCAGCTAGCAAGCTGCGAAAGAACCCAAACAACCCTTTGCCAGGCCAAGTGCAAGACGCTCCTCCACTAATTAATATTACAAGCAATAACAAATGAAACTTAAAAGAAGTGCTTGCTTGCCGCAAGCAAAGCAAAACACTTTCTTATTATATTACTTAGTTTAATTATAATATTAATTTAAAATAGTATAATGCCTTTAATTTAAAATATGCTTTGCATAAAGTCAAGAACTTTCATTTTAACTATCAAGAGCAAGCAGGACCCCCTGCAAAGCTACCTCAATGGATTAAGGCATAGAAAGATGGCGTAAATAACTACAAGGACCTCAACAACAACAAGGAAATAAACCAACGCTCAAGGGCGAGCTTTTTCAGGAGAAGGGGGTAGTATAACGCGCTGCTAGCTTTGGCACCCTCATGTCCACCGCCCAGCCGCATCCAATTTATATGACTCCACAGCTAATCTGCGATGCACCGAGATCGACGCCATGAGGCGGGATTAGCCGAGGTAAAGTCAGCTAAAGCCGCTGCCTTTTTGTATTTAGTTACCTTCTTTCCTTTACCTTCTTAACTTCGTAGTTATTAATTCTAAGTTAATGCTTGGTATCGTCATATATTCCCCTTGTGTTAATATGTGAGGCTTCAACCACACGTGACTGTCGTTTTTCTAAGGCAAGCGTCACAATCACGTGGTTGCGTTTAAGGGATAAAGACCTTTTCAAGCCACTCTAATGTAGTAGCATTATTTGTTTATTTATTTTTTATTGCTATAAATTATTAATTCTTAAATAAGTTAATATTTGCTAAAAACTACTATTACTAAATTGATTTTCTCTTGTATATTACAAGTAGAGTAGTTTTGCGGCTAATAGCAAAGATATATTTAATAAACAAGATTTAATTTTAAGAACCAGGCTGTTTTCGCTAAACAAAACAATAATTTGCATAGCTAATAACCAAGCCATTAACTTCAAAGCCTTTTATAATTCTTGCTTTATTCATATTTCATTAATTTTCAAGTAGAATTGCCTTAATAGCTAGGATCTGCAATTTGTGAAACTAAGGCTTAATAACATTAGTAATTGCATTGTTAATACGTACAAAATCAATAGAATACTACTTCTTAGTGCTAAGAATAAGATTCCGCTTAAAAAACCGCTGTACTCATCGTTTTCCAAGTGGTGTAAAGTCTCCTTAAAGTACACAAAGCCAGTTCCCAAAAAGCCGTACTTGGGCATGAGTAACACTAGACCCCAATGTCTCTTGAGTCAAAATCCAGTGCGTAAGACGCTCTTCTAACACCGTAGGTAGCCTCTGCAAATGACTAGTAGCTTGTTGATGGGCGTTTGTATTATGAGATCGGCCATGAAGAGTAGTCACTGGGATACCCCACTCTTTTGCGGCCTGTCGCAAGGACTTGCCATTTTTAATCGCATTAAGAGCTAGAATTATATCGTCTTTGGTATATTTTGGCATAATAATCGTTTTAATTATCATCTCAAAAATCAAGAAAATTGATAAGAGAATAAATTAATTATTAATTATTAAAAGTAGGTAAGTAAAAAAGCGGTGTGCTAAGCGAGGTGTTTGGAATAGTGGGGTGGGGACTTACTTATAAGAGTTTATAAGAAGAAGTCAAACTCAAATATAAAGAACTCTATAGTTAGAGGGCTTTATAGTATAAAAAACTTAGTACGACGAAGGTTCTATATAACACTAGTATATTCACCTACTAGATAAAAGCTTCGTGCTTAAATTAGATATAGTATCTTAACCTATACTTAGTAACTCATAATTAAAGTATTACCAAACGTAATCTAGTAATAGCATCTCTGCCTACTAACCTATACTACTTCGCAGTCTCGACGAACACTACGTTGACCGTGCGTTATAGTATATCTTTATATAGTACTTAAACGTTCAAAACACGACCTGCCTTGTCCTAAGTTATCGAACGAAGCTCGTCATAGCACTTCGCGTTTCCCTTACTCGACTTCACAATAATTGTCTAGTAATTACTGTTTCTGAATAGTATTATCTCTCTCCCTCCTAGCACGACGACTCACTATTCGACCTGAGCTGTACAAACACTTTCAAAGCAGGTTCTGCAGAAACGAAAGCCGGGATAATCTAAGCACTTACACCACAAACCTGCAACCTCAGCGTTGCACTGACTACAAACGGCGTCCGACTGGTGAATAGTAACAAATCGATCACGAGTATGAATGTGAGGAGCACCTGCAAAGCAGGATTCGCAGAAGCCGAAGTTTAGACAATGCATACACTGTCGAGGATTACCTGTGATGTTTGCATCACACCCATCACAAAGAGCCTTCCTGACCTCGACGAGGTCGAAATGGTCTCGAGAATGTATATGATTAGGACCTGCAAAGCAGGCTTCGCAGAGATCGAAGCTTGGACAATCTATGCACATGTGATGAATGCCAATGGTAAGCGCGCCACATTCATCACATTGCACGCCAGAGCGGCAGGTCTGCTCTAATCCCGGAATAATCCAATTGATATAATTCAGGAAGTCGGTATCACCTGGATAGACAAGTGTACCCATCAATACAATAGATCCGTAAATACCATGAGTATTGTGCTCGAGGATAAGACATGCCTGACAGAAATCCGTGTCGGGACGGATCAAGCTCTTTATACGCTTGCCATAGATGGTTGTTTGGCATCCACTGCAGATTGTGATATGAGCAGTGTGCTGATTACAACCGTCACATATAGCATAGTGAGCAGTGTTGCGACGATACACCTCCATTTCAGGTTCCGGGATCGTGTTTGTAGTTTCTTTTGCTTTTGATGCTTCGGTCTCCTCAGGAGATGCATACTCCAAATGGTCCTTCTCCTCTCCTTGCTCGGGCGAAGAGATATGCATTCTAGCCAAACATCTCTTCGCTTCTTCCGTCCCTTCAAATTTAGTCACTGCATTTTGGTACATTTTGCCCCATGCGATAATGTGAGGATGGTTTGGACCAAGGATCACCGTCAGACCCGGAAATGCATCGTGATACAGGTTTGTTGCGTCTTCAAGTCTGTTCTCTTCGAACATCCAAACGGCCAACAATATGACACTGGAGAGTGTTGTCAAGTGCTCTTCTCCAGAGGATTGCTTCTTCATCTTAATGACGCTTCTCAACATCTCCTCTCCAAGCTCTAATTTCCCCTGTTCGTGAATAGTGAGTGCGAGATTGTGCATGCTTGTCAAGGTATCAGGATGCTCTTCGCCCTCTAATCGCCTCAACCCTACCCATCCACGGCGGTGCATCTCTTCTGCGCGCTCAAGTTGGCCTTGTCCTCTGTAAACATCCCCAAGTTTTCCATAGCTGTTGAAGGTGTGTACATGATCGGCTCCGTAAACCCTTTCGTTGAGAGTCACCACGCGCTGGCAGATTACTTCAGCCTCAGCAAATTTCTCTCGAAGCGTGAGTACCGTGACAAGAAAGATAAGGGATCTGAGTAAATCAGGATGATTGTATGAAACCTCAAAGTCTTGTAGATGGATCGTCTCCCGAATCGTTTTTTCAGCGTCTTTGAACTTTCCAACTTTTGCTAATACAAGACCCAATGACGCCGAGAAGCTGAGTGTCTCAAGATTCTTGGGACCCAACAAGACCCTGCTTCTTTCAACCACTTTCCTCAAAAGTGGCTCGGCCAAATCGAATTTGCCAAGCGCTTGGTGCGTGAGGGCGAGGTTACCAGCGATACTTATTGAAATTTCGTTTTCCGTACACAGTTGCTCGTTTGATGTGGCAAAGGCTCGGAGTATTGTCTGTTCAGCTCCAATGTAACGACCGCATTCATTCAGAAATTTGTATAGAATGTTATCTGCGATATACAATCTCTCTCGATAACTGTTGATGAGCATGGCTGCAGGCCTATTTGCTAGCAAATCCATGCTTTCTTCGTATACTGCCCAATGTGACAAGGTGATGTTTCGTTTGGGTAACGAAATATCCAAAACCCTTCCTTTCGAATGCGTAGCGATAAAAGCTTGCAAGATTTTTATAGATCTGTATGCAAATTCAGCTTTCTGATCTCAACATGATATATGCTGCTAGGCAATTGGGAAGAGGTAAAGAGCTGCGAACGAAAAGCCATCGGGATACGCACAAAAGAGCACAGAGTGCAGAGTTCTCGTCATCCAGTCGCAATCGAATCCAGTCTCTCACAAGCGGATGAATGCTGATATGGCAAAATTTGTCAACCACGGGTGTCCACGATTGAATTAAAGAGGCGCGGTGGAGCTCGCGAAGAATGCTCCTGAATTGTTGTGAGTGTTGTTCGCCCCATATCATCCCCTCACTAGCTGGTGTGAATTTGCCGTCGTGGCCAGAACCTGTTATGATCATTAGCAAATGCGAAGCTTGGGTATTTGTAAGCCAAGAGTTGGGTGTTGGAGATAAAATCAGGGCAGGTAACCCTCAAAAAGAGCAAAATAAAGATAGATTCTTACATATCATCAAAGACTTCACAAGCCCAGGATATGCATACATCTGATTCAATAATTCGTAGTATTTGTCGCCAGAAGGGTATTCTTCTAAGGCTGTCACAAGGAGACAGTATGTACTGAAGAGCTCCTCAGAGATATCCTTGTTGTCAAAGAATGCGAAAAGACTAAGAAGATCTCCTTTCTCGATACCCTTTTCGCTTGCCACGAGTTGTTCGAAAGAGAGCTCCCAGGTAGTAAAAACGTTCATCGCTGTTTCTCTTTCGGGGTTATTGAAATCTCCTTCAGCATTGTTGAGTGTTTTCCAATACTCAGGAAGAAGTGGGGTGTGCTTTAGGATTTGCTTCTTCTTCTCTTCGTAGTGTCCGAGGAATTGGTCTAGAATCAGTTGTTGTTCCGAGATATAAGAGCCGGCCTGAGTAATAGCCAGTGGATGATGTGATAGTTTTTCAACGATCTGCTTCGCCACAACATTCTCCGTGGTAATTGCATCGTCTTCTGCTGTGTACCTGAGCAACTCTAAGGCTTTGTCTTCTGCAAGTCCCTCAAGGCGTAGCGCACATCCCTTCTGAGTCAGCTTCAATGCAGCAGAATTCCTGCTGGTCACTAGGATACAACCCTCGTCATGATCAGGCATGAAGTTTCGGATATTTTGAAAGTTCACAACATCGTCGTAGTTATCGAAGACCAATAGCCATGCACCTTCCCAATGATTCAGCTTGTTGTGAACAAATCGTGTCACATTCTTTGGAACAATCTCGCCGTCAGTTTTGATTTCATCTGCAATGAGTTGGAAACTTTCTTCGACAGTGGACTCCGAGCTCGAATTCACCCAGAAGATCCCGCGGATGGTGTTTTTTGACCACCAACAATATTCCAACGCAATCTGAGTCTTACCCTGACCACCAAGACCATGGATGACAACAATTCGCGGTCCGGATGAGACCCTCAGAACTCCGAAGAACCCATCATGGATATCTGCGAGAACGTCTTCCCGTCCAATAAATTTTCTCACCCGCCTGGGAGGAACATCGTAGAATCTTTTCAGAGGCGGTGTTGGCTGTGTTGACAAAACGTTTGTAACTACATCGATCGACACCCAAGATCAGAAAATGTACTATTGTGCTACTTCTTACATGTTCTTACTATGATTTACTGTAATGTTGAAGATCTGAACCTGTTCAACGGATATATGATCTTGCTCGGCTTGTTTCACAGCCACCTGGCCAGCAACCACCGCGTCGTTTGCAAGGCCAACAATCAATCCTTCTACCAGCTCGTACTTCTCAGCCTCCCTGTTAGCAAACTTGCAGATGTCCGAATGATTTGCATTAAGGCCTAGCGTCTCTTCGCGATCCCCTGCAAGGCCGAATACAGCGGACCTCTTTTCGACTACCTACACATGATATGTAAGCGTAAAGTAGAAATCTACTAGAAATCGGATTGAGTTTACCAGACCGAATTCCCTTCCACCTAGACTCATACCCTTAGTCTCGTAGAAACTCAAGATGTGATACTTTTCCAATTCTTCCCGAAAGTCCTCAGATAACTCGTCTGTCATGAACCCATCCCGTTCAAGATTTTGCAGGAGCGTGTTCTTTGAACTCCCAGTAACACTTCTCACAGCTGCTGAAACGAATTTGCCCAAATTGACAAGATTACCTCCATGATGTGGTGTTCCGAAGAATACCAAGCCCCAACTAAACGTGCGTCAACAAAACCAAAATTTTCGTGAAAAGGTCATACATACGTTGCATTTCTGATTGCTTCATCCTTCTTCCTGCTTTTGGCAATAATAAGAGCCTATAGAATAAAAACTCAGATGGCTCATTTGAGAGAGTAAGAGGCCTTACCCTTTTTACCAGCAGCCCTTCAAGACTATGGCAGACGAACAGAAGAGGGCGACTTTGGTTTTGCTGGGTATAATCAGCAAAGAACCACGATTAGGTACTGTCTTATCTCACTGATCGCTTCAAACGCAATTCTGCCAACAGAATTTAAACATACCCTCTAATACCTTCCATAGACACACTGAATGCGACATTGGCATTATAACCAAATAACAGGATTCGGGCCAGGGGGAGCTTTGCAGGAAGGAGTTTTTCCGGCCACGTAGTATTTTCAGCGGTCCATGTCTTCTCAGCGTGATCTAGAGTGTTGTATGGATCGAGTCCATGGATGAAGACAATACTAGAAGCTCATCAGTACATTTAGCATAAAACCAAATTAAATCCTTAAGTGGAGATGATTCTTAACAGTGGCGCGAGCGAGAACAAGGATTCCTTTGGTAGATTTCGTCATGAATGTGCAATTTTCTTTGGGACACAGAGGTTCACACACCCAAACACAAGGTTAAAGTGTTGTTGTGTTGTTGTGCTCTTGATATCGTTTGCCAAGCCAGAGAACTCTCAACCTCCTATGCTTTTCTCCGGAAGAAATTTTGCAATAGAAACTAAAATGGCATGCACTTACTCCAGATTAGCATCAGCGGGATTCTTTATAACTTTGAGAAATTCCTTGATCGGAGTTGAAGATGACTAGCACGGTCAGTATATATCCGGGTAACTCAAGATGTCAACCGACCATAGTGACAAGCAAGGAAACGCTGCCGGTTGAACTGTTTTCGGGATTAGGAGACAGTGAAAAACATCAGTAGGAGCCTTGTAAACTTTGGTGGAGAAGTTTAGACACGCGTCTGGAAGTTGGAAAGATCGGTAAGAGAAAGTGAGAAGAGGAAAAGACGATATCATTGACTTTGCTGAGACTGAGCTTACCTACAGAGATGTTGGGTAAAGCTTGTCACACCACCTTCAGGCAGCCACGAAGGCGGTGTGGAGCACTTTTTGCTCCACTTTTTGAGTGATTTTGGAGTCATATTAGTAGGGGTAAAAGTATCGGTTCTATGCTTAATTTCAGGCTTTGGAGTACCCTGAAGCGAAATAACGGCCTCTGATTGGCTGAAATTAGGCGGTGAGACTAAGCAAGATAATGAGATCTCTACTTGAGGGCATTATTATACCGCACTTACTCTTTAGAATCATTTAAGTCATCACTTAAATCATGTCTCGCCATACTACCCCTATTGAAATCGACGACGACGCATCTCAAGCTTTTGAAGCACCATCTGCGACCTCGTCGACAGCTATTCTCAACCCCTTTTCACAAATGATGGCTCCTAAGGCACCAGCACCTCTACCAACCTCTTTCTCCCTAAAAGACAATTGCAAGAGGCCTGTACTAGAGTACAACGATAATTATAACTTATATCGATCTGCAAGAGATGATTTGCCTGCAAATTACTCTCCATATGTATCCTCGGTGGAAATGGCAGTATTTCGACCTACATTGGATTAGAGAAAACAAGAGATTTGTGGTAGCTGGAAAGGCCGCATTAAAGAAGCTTTGGGAGACCGATTACAAAGTAGAGGTTATCGTACGAGTGGAGGACAAGACACCTGAGCCAGAGCTTCCTAAACAGTTCAAGGCTACTGTATTGGAGAGGTTAGCTCCTCCCCTTTCTGGGAACTCTTTCGGTCGAGCACCTTCGCGCCGGTCAAGTCGGAAAGATCAATTAGCGTTGTATCTTGAAGAGCCTTTAACCGACAAGCCTCTTCTACCATATTAGCTTGAAAAGCAGTCCTAGTGGCTACAGCTTGCAAAGATGGCTCTTGACTTTTTAAGTATTCCTGCCATGAGCTCTGAGTGTGAGCGTGTTTTCTCTTCTTGCTTTATGCAAACTACAGCACACAATTCTAAGTTATCAGGAGAGTTGCTATGAAAGAAGGAGTATTTGAAGAACTGGCAGAGAAGAGGCTTTATTGAGATAATGCGTTGTTATAATGCTATAGACTTGGGTAGAGATTTCTAAATATACTTTTATTTTTAGAATAGCTTATTCGCAGCTAATCAGCTCTTCAGTGCAAGCTATTAAGCTGGTGGTACCACTGTAAGCCATTCAGCTGAAGAATCTCCTCAGCTGATGGCTAACTGATTGGCTTAATGGCCACTCTGGACACAGCCATTCTCCTCCTCTTGTCTGTCGCCGATAGGTATGGATATTATATGAATCTCATCCTCGCCGCCCTCAGAATATTCAATCGACGACTTAGGAATGTAAATAAGAAAGGTATCTTTACTCTTACTGAACAGCAACAAAAGCCGAACTCCCAGGAGGAAGCAAAGTTAAGAAGTTGTTCTCCAGAGAAGGATAAACTGATTCCCTCACATTAAAGGTGTTGAAGTCTCCATATGGGTCGTGCTTGGTACGAGCTCCGTCCGCATACACAGCATCGAAACTCTACTGAACTGCGACATAGCGGTTTCGGGTGAGTCCACCGAGAGAGGCTGGTGGAGGAGGGGATCTGTACCAAGAAGACCGGACAAACAGAAGTTTGGAAGCTGTGAAAACCATAACCCTGAATCTTACATCTAAAAGTTATTGAAACGACGCTCGAGGGAGCTCAGAAGACAATCGAGTCTGGCCACACTAATAAATATCCCAGGTCAAGCTTCACCTGGCCTAGCCGAGCCCCCGAATGACAACAAAGGAAGGCAAAGAGAAATTATCTTCAACTCCAAACAAGTCTCTGGATACTTTTTGTCTCAAGTCCCACCCAATATGTCTGTAGTATTGAATTGGAATTTGAAAGTACAGTACATCGAAAATGTAACCGTCGTATCGCAGTGGATCTAGTGTACTGTACACAGCTGGCCGAACGAATCTTGCGTAACATTTTACATACTTCTCGTATGAGGGACATGAGCTTGGATTATTCGTCTCGAATGTCACCCTACTGCAAATCGCAAAGGGTTGAATTCCAGAGATAGAACTGGAGTTCTTGTTTTTTTGAAAGAATCTTTTCCTTGGTATCTGATGAGCTTCACTTGACCAGAAATGTAGGAGTTGACTGGCACTCGCACGCTGTTGCACGATAATCTCAAAGAAAGAAAGCAACTAGCCTTAGATAAAGCAGCTTCTTGTACAACAACATTTCAGTCGTGAGGGAGGATGTAGCTCCGAAATGGTGATCGACATTAAGGTCCCCGAACATCAGGATTTGTGGTCCTAGAGAGTAAAGGATATAAAACCACACCTCCGCCACGCAAGAGAAGTCACTTTTTCTCTCAAGAGTCGAGTTCTAACAATATACACAACCACCAAAGCAAACTATCCCCAAACAAAGATGCAAATCGTCACTCTCCTCGGTGTTGTGGCAGCACTACTGCCGATAGCGCTCAGCGCAGCTCTCCCAAACCCAAACCCAGACATCAACATCATCATCGACCTGCTTGTGGGTCCCTTATCTTCTCTACAAAACATAAATCCTCCACAGATCCAACAACTAACCATGCCCTAGAACGAGGTGAACAATCTACCGTCGGATTTCTCCGCCTCGACTACGAAGGGTGAGTCCGAACATCCCACTGAATACAGACCAACTCGCTGAAGATGGGCAGCAAAACTCATAGGTACTGAGGGATATAATGATGAAGATTGCACCAGTAGTGGAAGACTTCTCTCTGAATCTAAAATCATTTCTGGCAAAAAAGCCGAATTCACACCGCCGCCGCCTCCTCCCCCTCCACCCATGCCTGGTAAGTTGAACCACTTCTCAATGCAGGCCGAGACGACTCTAGAGCAGAACCACCCCTCTGACTTACAACAACCAGAGTGTATCGGGAGCTGGAATTGCCCAGCTGGAAAAATGTGCAAGGAATACAAGTGCGTGGACAAGAAGCCAAGCATGGCGGTCTCAGGAGATGAAAACTCGGAGACGGTGCTGTATTAGACCAGGATGGTTGGTTGGCGTACGTTTGGCTGAATCCAGGGGAGAATGATGAGCGAGGATGGCTAAGTGCTGATGATTTGAACAGCTTGCGAGACGGGCTATGATTGTGGGTTTTATGAGGTTTGTTACCGCAAGAGATGCAAAGTCTGTTTGGTTGTCTCTGTACTAAGGCTCAGGCGTTGCTCGGATCCCCCTCGGGGATTTTCGAGATGATGATCACTTGATTCGTCTTCTGGCGGTTTTCTTAATAGTAAATAGGAAATGCAATTTGGGCACTGGAAATCTTCCCGTTAGTTTGCACAGCTCGTGGTCCTAGTCTGCATCACTGTAGATTGCTGTGATTTGACGGAAATCCAAGCTTGAAGGTAGTTCGCGATTCGATGCGTAATTCATGACTATGCAGATCCAACTCGAATCAGCAGTCACACACTCATTGTATTTCCACAATCTGTACATAATAAAGAGAAAGTGCCAGCAAGAATGCCCCTGAACACCGTTGCTTGCATGAAAGTCGTCCCTCGTTGAGGCATCTCCAAAAACCCAATCCAGCCCCCAGGTATCCCATTCCCAATGCTCCGAACCCAACACCCCCGAAGTCCTGTGCCCGTAAAATTTTGACTTGAACTCAATTATCATCGCCCTTTGTTTACTTCTGGTAATATTCGACTCAAACTTCGTAGTACTTCTTGCATAGGCAGATCCCTTGTGCCGATTTCTTCCTTTTCCCTGCGATCTCTCTCATCTAATCGAACAGCACTTAGGGCCAAAATTTTGTCTGCCACCCGTCCGACAGTCTGTTGATACTGCTCTATTTTGTGTACACCATCGGCGAATTGGTCTACCTTGAATTCCAAGTCCGAATGTAAGGACTGTATTCGTTCAGAAGCTTGTTTCCGGATTTCTAAAGCGGATGTCGAGGTAACTTCAGCAAGTATAGCGGCTTGCTCAGGTGTCAGGAGTGAGGTATCGATATACGAAGGATCTATTTCCGGGGCGTCATCTGGTAGAAGCGGAGGTAGTGAGGGAGGGGTTTTCGAGAAGGCTTTCCATTGATCTCGTTCTTGTCGTAATCTAGGAGATGGTCAAGTCAGTACCTGTCCCATCGCTAGTTCTTCAACTTCGGTTCCACATACAGTTTTATCCTTTCCTCTAAACCAACCAGATTTTGTTCCAGCTCAATGTTCCGGGGATTTGGTGTTTTGATGACCTTGGTGGGCGCGGATTCTTCTCGATTGAACCAGTCGGAGAACTCGGATTTGTTGGCGAAGTCTTTAAGGAGCGACTCCTGGATCATGCGCGCTGCTCCTATTAGCTGTAAATCCAGAAAATGAAGCAGTGTTTGTTACCTGCCAAGACAGCCCCAATGTTTGGATCGCCATGTGATGGTTTCTCGCCCATACAACGCTCCCCAGTCCAAGTCATGAGCTGCTTCATCCTCCTGGGTTCGCTCAAGCCCTCTGCTTCGATATGCTTGTAGAACTCCGAGGTCTCCACCTCGCGATGTGGTATTGCGCTGTGTCCATTGTCGATCAGAGAGCTTGCCCTTCGCCCTCTTAACCCCAGACTACTCCTTCGCGCTCCACCATTTCCTCCTTTATTTCTCAATTCCTTATTGCGATTTATGATGGGCGTGTCGCTAAAAGGTAACGCAATCACGGTAGACTGCTTGCTGTGATCTACTATGGAGCCATCCGTAACTTCGACGCCTGTATCCCCGACAAGATCGACTCTATCATAGTCCGCTGGATCCGCCCTGGAAATATTGCCATTGCTCTCCTCCTGTGCCTTTCCAGCGGAAGAACGCGTAGTTTTCCGTTTCTTAGCCACTACCAGGGTATCGCTATCCGCCTTTGGCGTTGAAAAGCTCATCTTACGCCCTCGAGGCTTCTTTGCTGTTGCAGTCGTCTCATCGTCGCGTTCTTTCACCTCCTTGACATCCTTCGGCTTTCTATCCCTCTTCGCAGACGGTACTGGAGCCGGTGTAGGTGTAGGTTCTGGTTGTGCCGGTGCAGTCTTCGTTCGTTTTGCTCCACGTGTAAATACAAAATCTCCATCTTCTTCATCGTATGCTAGAACAATTGTTAGCTACATAGCCCACCCAGCGCCAGCGGCGCAAAGCAAACCCCCAGGGCATCTCACCAGCGATCCGCTTGCTTCTCCTTCTCGCTGATGGCTGTTGGCTCATGCTCAGGGTTTCTAAAGGATTTCGCGTTCGTATGAGGGTAGTCATTGATACCAGGGCCGGCAGCGCATCTGCGTGTGGGGGGTTGTCGAAATGAGGTCAATCGTAGTTCGCGACGATGCAGCTGTCGCGTGTTTCTCGCCAACAATTTCGCGTCAATTGATTATACCGGCATTCAAGGACTTTGCAGGAAGGTGTGCGATTTGGCTGGGGGTCGTGGGTCGCTGGATTGTTGGGTCGCCGTCGTGAAATGCCTGGATTTGACGATCTCGGCGGGAAGGCATCTTGTTTACATTGGAATCGGCGCTAAATCATGTGATAGACTATCACGTGAGTATATCTCTCTCAACCCTTGGTCTGGGGTTTGGTGGTCAATCCAACATCATATCCATACCTCTATGATGCGTAAATATCAGAGTGGATATCTCACAGTATCAACACGGGGTGGAAGTCATGTTTGCCTTCTCTTCTATCTATCCTCGCCGTGTACCTTGGCTAGAACAAGGCAGCATCCTCGTATCAGTTCTGTCCTTGCCTCTTCTGTTATTTCCGACTTGGCAGATTTTATCAGCACTCTTCACTTTTTTTTTTACCTAGGTATATTCAGACACAGCAAAAGTATTCTTTTAGTTTGCCTTTTATTGTACTGCATTTTCTCGTTCTTCATGGCCCGAGCTCCTCATCGCCAGATTATAATGGAACCTTTTTTCCAACAGCAAAGTTCATAGCTGACCGAAGCATCATCACGTCCGCAGATCTCTGCTTCACAGGCGCTCTCCCTTCAATTCCAGCTCTGACCTTCATCTCCTCGGACCTCTTCAGCCTCTCCTGTCGAGTCTGTTTCTTCTGCGGCAAAGCACCAGCGACACACTTCCTACCACCCCACGCAGCATCCGCGGCACGTTTCCAGATAGAAGTCACGTCCGAAATCATCGCTGGTTCATAGAAGAGCCTACAATCAGCAGGCTCGTACAGGAACTGTGCAGGGACTCCATCTTCAATGTGTGCTCTCAAGATGTTGTCTCTCACATTGACAGAACAATCGGTGCTGCGGTTCTGGGGGAGATCGGTATATTTGATGGTTTTCGTCCAGTTTGCTTGTTCCTCTGCAGTTGCTGTTTCGAGAGCTACTGTGGATAGCAATCGGATGTATTCATATTGATAGTTGTTGGCTCCTCTTGTGCCTCCTACACCCTGAATTGGGAAAGTATTTGGACGGCCACCCATGGCGATGGATTTCACTCCCGCTTGGACGCGCATGAAGTCACTGAAGAGTGTGCAGGTCGATGCGCAGTATCCGTCGTACACCTGCGGGTCCAGTCAGAAGGAATTTAATCTCAAAGTTGAGCTCTTACCATGATGATATCCTCAGCGGCAAAAGGTTGTGTAAAGTTCTGGCGGTCTCCATATCCAGTTATAGTCTCGCCAACTCCCCATACGGCATTGACAGTCGTCGTCGGATCATTCATATTCCATCTTAGAAGATTGGTATACTCATCCCCATTAAACTTATGTGGTGTAAATTTATCGCCATAGGTCAGAAATTTGTTATCCGTCACATTCAGGTCATACCGATAGTTCAGCACCGACCCATAGGCGAAGTAGTCTTTGGAGTAATCAGACGACGTTGAAAAGTTTGCTGCATAACGAGAAATACCCGTGCTCATGATCTTGAAAGCATCATGCTCACGCAATCGGGAAAAGCCATCTTGGACTATGTGGGGAAAGAGTTGCCGGAAAGCGTCGTAGCCGGTCAAGATATTACCTCCCCCGTTGGATGAGAGGTCGATGACCAGTTTCGTCTTCCCAGCGGCTTTGGCATCAGAGATGAGTGTCTGGATAACGGACTGGAACTCAACAGGATAACTCGGCGAGAAAGAAAGTATGCTGATGACGGCTACATCTTCATATCTAGTTCCATTGAGAAAATAGCCCGAAACTTGTTGATCCGAGCTGATTACCTGGGGGATTGGATACCCATGAGCAGGAGTCTTTGCTGTTGGTGGTAATGGAGGTGGCTCGGGTGCTTGTGGAATGTCCTCTTCAGCAAAATTCACAGCCTGGCGATGAGACTCAGTACAGAACCTCTCATACAAAGTCGGCCCATCAACCACACCATCAAAATTTCCAACCACCTCTGCATAATTTTGAATCGTCGAGATAAGCCCATTCTCAAACTCAATAGTCGTGTTGGACCCCGGATAGAAATATCCATACCGGCCAGCGAGCGCGAAGTATCCCGCGTACCGATAACTGGGAGACTGAGCATCGAACGCCATCTCATACATCAGATTGTTGTACAAGCCGTCTTTGTCTTGGAGAAAGCCGAGTTGGGCAAGCTTGGCCATGAAAACGTCGACTTCTTCACCGTTGACTTTCCGTACTGCGGACGGCATCGTCGTTCTGTTGTTCTTCACGTACGCATCGATACTATCTAGCACCCCAATGTCAACACACTTGCCCCAAAATGAAGTTCCCCTCAACTCAGCACAGATTGGGAATCAAACCACTGACCTCGCGAATAAATCTTCGGCACCTCCACTCCATCAAGACTAACACTCACAATCTGCATCGGGCGTCTAAAAACTAACGCCCTACTCAGCAGATCTGGCGAGAAGCGAAAATGGCCATCATGCACACTCTGAAACAGCATCAACAGATCTGTCTGGAAGGCATGTTCGTTCTTATACACGCCGGTTTTGATATTGTCCAAAATTGTGTGCAGGCTTGCGAAGATGTCGACGCCTGGGAATTGATACCCTGGAGGAGGTGACTTGAGATAGGGGGATGAGGATTGCCATTCGACGTAGGGGAGGATGGATTCTATAAGGGCGGTTGCAGCGCTGGGGTTGAGGGGTGCGGAGAGGAGGCAGCCGTAGGCAAGTTGGGCATCGACGCGGGGTGTTGCTGTAGGTGTGGAGCGTCAGCGAGCTCTCTCCGTTCTTCAGAGGGGATGAAGATGCGTACAGCCTGGATTATTGACTTTATAAGCCTTCGCAGCAATACCCACCGCCGCACATGGTGTTGTGGCTTGTCGATCTATCACAGATGCACACACATTGCTCCCAAACAGCAGCACCGAGAGAATGAATATCTTCATCTTAGAATCCGAATTCGTCTGTACAGAAATAAAACACGGCTCAAAGGCACAATCAACCCAAAAGTTCCCAAACTTTCATTTCCAAAAACAAGATTCCCAAGTTACTTATAGACCTCCAAAATCTACACTACTTCACGATTTACTCTACGGCAAACAAACTAGTTCATTAGCATAGTGTACTGTACCGTACCGTACTCTACTCTACCCTTCACCCCTCCCATCCTAAGAATATATCAAATCAGATAAGGTCAAACAGAACAGAACACATCTCCCCTTCAGGCAACCCTGCACATATCTATCTATACGTTATACATAGACAAGCTTCCAAATTCCCATAAATTGCACCCTCCATTCTAGAAACGAATGCTCTCCTTCTCAAACGCCACGAATTGGCTCAGATCAGCTACGCCAAGTGAATATAATCAATTAAAACATATTCGGCTTTTATTTACCCGCTATCTTAGGAGTGGCTTTGTGGCTGTTTGGCTGGCATATGCTGTTTCTAGGTATGTTAATTTGCAATAGTGTGTTTGTTTGGGGTTTGGGATTCATGGCGGCTGATTTACAAAGTCCCTGGTTTTAAGTGGTTTTGCAGGGCGGGTGAGTGAGTGCCGAGATGACCTGCAACAAGAAGAGCGAGGATGTTTTAGGCTTAATACAGGCTCTGTCTACTACCGACTGGGGTTCTAGAACAAGCTCGTTTGAATTGCCATGCCCATGGTGGTCTTCGGAGGTCTCTTGTAACTGAGAGCAAAGCTTTGTAGTCGTGTCGCGACGGCAGGATGCAGACAGAGCTAAGATTTGGACGGAAACAAAACTTATTAAAGAGATCAAAGTAATCAAATGCATTTGCAGTGAGTGGTGACGCTCCGCTAATCTAGATAGGCAATTTCAAGAGACCTCCCTTTCCGTACATCGATAACCGCTAACAACAAATTCCTGCAAGCTGCAATGAAACACAGCACATCTCTGAGAAGCAAAGATGATATCCTAGAGTAATAACACAAGCAAGAAATCTCGTCCTCATTTTGACGTATCCTTTCTCTCGTCCATGCTCTCTGAACTCCACCGAGGTAGCACATCCAGTCGAACTTCTGGGACGAAGGCAACGTCGAGGAGGAATAGGTTAGACTAGACGCCCCAGTTGTTGTGCAGCCAAGTCCAGAAAGATGTCGGTACGACATTGACGATGGCATTGAGGTTTGGCTGGGTGTAATCGTAGCGCCGCTGCTCTGTGGCAATGAGTTCTTGGATCCGCGCAACTTTCGTGAAATCTTGATAGTATGTTGCGTGTTCGAGGTGGGTGTTCAAGTCTCTGGCTTCGATAACATCCGTTTCAAATGGAGTGCCTTGGAGTTGTTAGTTCGGTTGGAGTGAGGCAGGCAGTATCTATTGGCCTAGTGAATACTTACCTCCTTTAACCGACTCAGCGTATTGCACGATCTCTGCCACTGTCTTGCGATCTCCCTGCATCCTGAACTCGCCAGGCCAGTTTTCTATTCCTAGCTCCAGTGCAGCGACGATGAACATAGCCACGTCGTTAATGGAGGTCATGGCGACGGAAATCGGGTTGCCAGATGTAGTTGTCTCGACGATCTCTGCTGTTCCGGCCTCGATGTTCATGAGGTATGACCCAGGATAATAACAGTTCGACGAGGCGCCAATGTTCATACTTCCAAGACCTCCACGTGCAAAGCGTTCGTAGAAGACGCCGCAGGTGAAGATTGTGGATGGCATAGGGTGTCGGTTGTGACGGGACCAGTGCCGAAGTCTTTCCAAGCAGGCTGCTCTGCCACGGTCTACCGGGTCATTTCGAGGTCTCCGTGAGGGTGTTCCTTCGAATTCCGCGGGGACGAATCGAGAAACTTCGGAATGTGCTGCAGCATCCATGAGGTTGATTTGTGGGTTTCCAGAGACGGTGGAGATGACGAGATCTACACCTCTGAGGGCATGGCGAAGCTCGGCTTGACTGTCGTAATTCACGACAAGGACTGTGTAGTCAAGAGCCTCGAGTTCTGGATGCGCCTGAGACGTTGTCAGCATTTTGTTTCAAGCCACGTCCAAGAGGAATACCTGTCTGGAGAGAATGACGACTTGATGTGCTGTTTCATGGATGTAGTGGGCAAACACCCGTGCCAATCCGCCAGATCCTGCTATGACAATTCTCATCATGTTGTCTGCGTTGGCTGCCATTCTGTAACTGGTGATTCTGTGCTGTTTCCTTTATTCTAGATTCCAATTCAACCTCGTACACATATTGTATTTGTACACCAGGCAGAACACCATTCAACAAACTCGAGTAGCAAATGACATGCAAGCACGAACAGGCAAACCAGTCACTCGGTGAGTCAAAAAGCTCTTGGTACTTTGAATGGAAAATATGTCAAGTGCAGGGAGGAGGTTACGAGTCTTCTGTTTTTGACGAATGATGTCTACTTGAAAGAGAGTTACCGGGGCGATGAAGACATCTAACAGGTTGCTTCTGAAGGTAATGTGATATACACACAAACTAGGATTCTAACATAGTGGCGAATCGGTAGCCAAAGACCCTTGACATATCTCAACACAGCGGCAGCACCTGAGGATCAAAGTTTTGTAAGAAGGGCGAGGATGGACCGAGAAGACCGGCGAGAGCGATGACTGCCTTGAGGCTCCATGATCTTACCTGTCCATGATACCTGGACTGCAAACTAGGAAGGCCTTCTATGAGTCTGAAAGACAGCAACCACCTGTATTACTTCATAGGGCTGAACACCGGTCCCCAAATCTATCATGACCGCAGATTTAGCTTCACTTGAACTTGCCAAACGGCAGAAGAAATGCACATCTTAAAAATGTCCAACTCTCAAGTTCTCAAGTCTGAGGACCCAAGGGAGAGTACTGCTCTTCCCTGTTCTAGGCCCCTGTCCGCCTAACTAAAACACTGCCAAAAAAGAACAAAGGGAAGAAGAACTTTCATTCGTCGATGAATTTCCACCTAAGTGACTACTATAGGTCATCAAATACCAATAGAATGGCTTGGGATGATCAAGACTCCGGCTACTCGGTGGCAGAACGGGGGTTTCCCAGGCTCCATTCAAGTCAACTCCGACTAAAAGGCAAGTCAAGGACTTGATTCGCTCCAGCAAGTTAGAAATGGTCTCCAAGTCATAGAACGAGTCGGTAGAGATTCATAACCATTTAAAATGGCTCAGAATCTGAGATAGGAAAGTCTCCGTTCCGAAGGCCTGGTTAGCAGATGTGTTGAAGCCGACCCTCTAATCTCTTGTGCTTGAGGAGCTGAGGTCTTTGATCATGGACTTACGGTGTCAAAAAGAAGCAAGGCTGCAAGACCAGTAGTCGGTGATCGGAAGGTTCAAGTAAATAAACTAAAAGCCCATGCAATGTTACACCCCGCAAAGACTTGAAAGCGCCTACTGGTAAGGATGACCACGCATGCCCCCCCATGCGCCCGGTCTGGGTGTTAGCACCAAAGGGCGTGCTCCAGCAATGACGAGTGCGAGAATCCGAGCTCAGTTCTGAACGGACCACTGTCAACGACTGCATTGGGACTTCGATTCCCTGGGTCGCCTGGGATGAGGTCCGTTCTATTCCGTTCTATGACAGCGTGGGGAGCCAACGACGAGATGGAAGTCTCTTTCCTGGCTCATCCGCGACTGGAGTGGCGAGAACCCTTGAGTCCCGACAGCTCGGTGACAATTGGCTAGAAATTCGAGCTGGAGACCATGATTGGCAGGCTATCCACGGATCGAGGTTGAGAGGGAATGCAAGATTGTAATGGGAGGGGACCTTCATTCGTAAGGCTGAAAAGTATGCAGCCATACCTGCAGCTAGCTAAGGTTAACTTCCACTTGCAGGCTGCACCCAGACTGCTGCATTGCGCTGCGGTTCCCATGTCGGAGCCTAATAATCTGCATGCACGACAAGCTGTACAGTCAGGATGGGTGGATGGGTCCAGCAGATAGCAAGCGCAGTGCGGCTGAGACGATCGATGATCGATGATTGTTAACAAACCACTCTGAGAAAGGAAGTTGCGAATACCAGTCATCAGCTTGATGGTTTGATGATCTTGAATAATAATGGCAATGCCTTGATACTGATATTGATATTGAGACTCGGCTCTCAGGAGGTTGAGTAAACAAAAAATGTCGGTAGAGGAGACGAAAGAAGAAGAACAAGCAAGGGAGTTCAAACCTGGCAGACCGAGTAGAAAGGAGGGCCGGCCACTAAAAGAAACGCGCCATCCCAAAGAAGCCAAGCGGATATTGTTCGCTTAGTTGTCCAATGGATATGAAGTCGCGATTTCCCTCCACGCAAATCTCGTGTCTTTCCACAGTAAAACATCAACACCACAACACAGAGACAACGCAGACAAAACCGCTCGGCTTTGATCGATCACCTGTGCTGAAGTCTTCTTCCTAGTTTCTACCAAGACCAGGTGTTAACACATGTGATATATGCAGACTAATTAAAAAGCTTACCGTACAAACAGGGTGGACATCATCTGATTCATGATCATGATGGTTAGAGGATGTGATTCGGAGTGTTAAGGTACCTCTCATCCTCGATCCTCCTCTCCTAGTTCATCCTCCTCCCGGTTTCCCTCCCCCTCCTCTCGGCGTCGACGCCATTCCTCCCACCCCCACGGTTCTTCCCACCATCGTTCCTCCCACCATGATGTCTCTGACAGCCATCTATCCCACCAGCAAGGGCGGAGTCGCAGTCGTTCCCCGCTTCCCGATAAGTCCGAATTCCCTTCCTCCCCCAAGAAATCGAGTCATATACACTCGATCTCAAAGCTCACGTCGCACCAAAGCCACAAACATCGGTCACGATCAAAGTCTCCTCACAAAGAGAGGTCGCGTCGGCGATCCGAATCGAGACGCGTCGATCAGTATACTGACCGTTCTTCGAAGGGACATTCCCACTGCAGTAAGTCCCAGCAGTGCCTGGCTTCCTCTCGACCAAGACGATGGCTACATCCTCATAGAAATGAAAAAAGGGTGTTGATATTTTCCTTCACTAGGAGAGAAGTCTGACCTAAGCTCTCATCAAGGGCTAGGAGCTTCAAAGGAGGTTGGGGAATGCAGCGAAAATGGTCGGGATCCTGCATTCTACGGCAGTTGGCCAAAGCTGACGTCTGCAGATATGGATAAATCCGATGACTTCTACCGTCCACCCAGGTCAAATGGCTATGCCCCAGGTGATAACCCGCGAAGCAGAGGTGTCCGAGAAAGTGATAGGTACAGACCAAACCAACTGAATTCGAAGAAGCACCCTCCCGTACGTTTCGAGGGTATGTTGCTGGCGATAATCCGAGGAGTAGAGGCGTCCAAGAGAGTGGCACGTACAGACCACAACCAGTTAAGCGCGACGAGAAACAAACGCCTAGCCGTTATTCTGCTACCCAAGGTAATTCAATTCCAAGTAGAAGTTGCATATGACTCATGGTATATAGATGCGATCTTCGCTCACGTTAAGCAAGCTAATGGGGTTAAGAGTTGGCATCCACGTCAACGTCCATTGAGCAAAGTTCCAAGTTTTGCCGCCGGAACAACACTATTCTCCTTCAACGACGATGTTAACATGGAGGATTCTCCAGGTCACAGCCACAAGGGTGATTCCCTCACATCCAGAAAATTTGGAAGCGGTATATTCTCCTTCCATGACGAAGAAATGTATGATGGTCCCACTTTCTCACCACAGCCCTCAAACAAACGCTCTCAATCCGGCATCGGATCCTTACTCTTGAACAATTCCACGGTACTACCACAACCCAGCGAGCATAACTATAGAACTCAGCAGTTCTCCCAGATTGATAATGATGGAAGGCCAGTACGGATGGAAGATCCTGCAGCCAGCCGTCGCCTCTTCGGCGGAATCATCGAAAGCCGGCGTTCTTCTGAAGCAATGATTAACCTTCCACCTCATTCGCCACCAAGATCTGACCACAGCTGCTGCGCCATCCCACCACTTCGCATCACCTCAACTCCAATTCCAACTCTTGCAAGCCAGTATGGGGTACCCCAAGGTTTCGAACTGGCCCGAGGCGGCGCACAATCACTATCAAAGCCAAGCAATTCGAGCATTCCTAACACGGCCCTTGCTCCTATCAGTACAAACACCCACTGTGAGAGTTGAGCTTCATCTCCGTTTTCCAGCGAAACCCGAGGCAGACCTAAGCCTGAGACAACCTGGCAGAGGATGGTCCGGGAATCGAATGAACGGTGGAAGAATGCGAGCGGATGAGCAAGGCCCCATCTCCTTTGTAACGTAAATGAGATATCAAAGCATATTGTGCGACGAACACTAACCTGAATCTACAGAATATTTTGTAGAGGTTAACAATAAAGCAGAACCCATTGAGTGTGAGGGAGCGAAAGGTCATGTCATGCTGATGTTGGAAGTCCTCGGAAGCGGGCTGGACGAGTGGCATACAAAGATGCTACGTATCAACTCTGTAGGAATAGTTCTATTAGTATGGAAATTTTTTTCTCGCTGGACATACATGTTGCCTCGTTAGAAGGTGGGCAATTCGTTTCTTAAGTCAACGCAGTCCTGGAGGCTGCCGTCAGCACAGCACCAGCGCTTCTCCTACTCCCTTCCTACCCACCACATCGGTAACGAGTCAACCCATGTCTTTATTCATTTCGAACTCCATCCAACTTTCCTCATTTTAAAAGTGATGACGACTCAGATCCTCATATGTCTTTTTGCCTCATTACGTTGCGTTGCGTTGTCTGTTGGCATGAATGCAGGGGTGGAGTTCACAAGCGAAGCAACTGGTGCGGCGAGGTGGCGGGTGAATTCTTCAAGTGCAGGCATCTAATTAGCTGTTGGTTCCGGTTGACTTACTCCAGGGTGTGTTTGAATTAGCTATGTTTTTTGTCTACATTTTCTCCACTGCATTTTGTGTTCTTTCCTGTATGAGGAAGGAAAGCTTGCTCCTACACGGAACGAGATACAATAGGATACCAAGTCGAGAAGTAATTCTCTGTGAGATTAAACAATAAACAAAAATACAACTAAATTTTCACTCACATACAAAAAGACGCATTCTCAGGCCTTAAATTTCATAATTCTCAGTATCTTCATTTTCTCTTCACGCTTCATTCCCCCCTCCTTCCCCACCTTAGCTACTGATATTCTACTATACAGACATAATATAATATAACATAAATAGAGTATGCCAACCCAAAAAACAAAAAAAAATAGATAGAGAGGAAGAAAAGAGAAACAAAAATGAAATAGGTATAGGTGTATAACGAATGCTCCTTGAACGCCTGCCTGGTTTGATGCGCGCTCTCTCGCTCTCTCGCTTGCTGCTTTCTGCTGTGTTATGTCCCATTCCCGGCGTTGTAAATAGTACGAAATAGAAGAATGAATGAATGAAAAAGCGTCCCGATACCGTGATCGCTGAAACGCGGAAACGTTGAACGCCTGTAATGCTGTGCCACTCCCGCTCTCTTGTTCTCTTGTTTTCGTTCCGCTCCTGTACTGCACTTTTTGGAATTGGTTTTGCTGCTGTTATTCTTTTCGTCTCGTCTCGTGCCCCTCTTCTCATGTATCGAACATTTTACACACTTCTTTTCCTCTCACATCTCACATCCCTCTCCTCTGTCCATGAATCGCAAAATATCAAAATGCAGACATCTACTGCACGCTCAAGAACAATTCATCCCCTCTCCTCGTCGGCGTCAACTTCGGCACCCATCCAGGCGTGGTGGGTAACTCGGTCCTCTCAAACTCATACATCCCATCCCTGGGACTCAACCATCCTCCGTTCCCTCCACCATTTCCTCCACCAGGAGCAGTACCATCAACCCCCTCTCTGCCAAGCATAGGTCTCCACCCCTCCTTCTTCGCCAACTCAATCTCCTCCCTCTTCAAAACTCTCCATTTGGCGATCTGCTTCTTCCGATCTTCCTCGCTCTTCAACGTCAACGCAGATGCTTTTTCAGTCCCGCGGCGTTTAGCGAGGAGGGAGGACGAGGTTGAGATGTTGGTTGACAGGGAAGTTTGGGATTGCAGCGAGGAGGAGCGCGTGAATGTTATAGAGGGGTGAGAGGAGAGTGGGTTTGGTCGAGGGTAGTATGAAGTCGCTGATTGTGGGGGTTGAGGCTGTTGGGGGTTTGTGGTTTGCAATTGAGGTGGTGGTTGTTGTGGTTGTTGGGTTTGTAAAGGGGGGAGGGTGCGGGCTTCGCGCTGGAGTTGCGAGCGTGAGCGGAGGAGGGGTGGTGGCGCGGGTGTGGTTTTGGTCCTTGTTGGTTGAGGGGATGAGGTCACGTTTTGTAGTTGTTGGCTCTGTTGCTGAGTTCTGGTTTGGGTTTGAGCCGGGCTTTGACTCCGATTCGGATTTGGAGAAGGTGACCTCCCGTCCCTCTGTAGCTGAGATCTAGACCTCAGTAATCCGGGCGGCGGCGTCAATTTCGTTGGTGGGGATTCAGTTACAGTTTGTAGCTGGCTTTGCTGAGTTATAAACCCACCTTGGTTCTGGCTTGGAGGCGGTGTTCGTGCGTCTCTTTGTAGTTGAGATCGTGAGCGGAGCAGAGGTGGAGGGACGAGTTTTGATTGAGAGGGTGAGCGGAAGAGGTATGGTGATGGGATGGCTGGTGGAGATGTTGTTTGTGAACGCCCTGGGACGAGAGCTTGTAGTGGGGGTGCAGGGAAGGCGAATGTTACGGGGGAAGGGGTAGTGGGGTTTTCGCGGTTCTCTCGTAAGCGTTGCTGTTGAGGGTTCTGTATACCCGTTTGCCCTTGTCCTTGCCCTTGGATTCGCTGTTGCGATTGAGCTTGAGCTCGAGCTGCCCTCTCACGCTCGATTTGTGCCGCTATCTCTACTTGGCGCCATGGTTTACCTCCTCCCAATGCTTTGGTGAAATCAGGCTGCGGGGGTGGAGGAACCATTCTGATCGTACTTTGACTAAGACGTCTTGCACCTCCAGCTCCTGGAGGAGGGATCTTGGGATAGCTAACTGGACTTCGACCGCTGGCTGGAGACTCCACGACGGGAGAAAGTGGGTAGTCTGTCCCTGCTGTTCGAGGCTCCTGGTCTCGGTCTTGAGGAGACACGATCGAGTCCTGATTATCGTAGGGACCAGCTTGTTGGTAGGAGAAGCGGTGGGGACGAGAATTGGCATTGGAATTGCTGTTTCGGCCTTGGTCGTTGCTCGACACTGAGCCGCGAGCTGAGTAGAGTGATGATGATGCTGTGATTGGGCGGTTCTGCTCTGGAACAGAGAGTTGCTGGTCTTGTTGCCGTGCGTACCCACTGGGCAATCTAGGCTGTGAGAAACTGCCTATCTTCCTTGCCGCTACATTCAATGGTTTGATGTAGTAATCTGGATTGCCTGTTCCATTGTTGGTATTCTGACCAGGTCGCCAATGATACACGTCATTGCCAGAGCCATTGTTAGCTGGGTCCGAGTCAACTTTACGAATCGTCTGCCAAATCCCAGTCCCTACATCCAAGATCTGATCTGTGGATTTGGCAGTCCACGAATCGTCAGCTGCCACTGCTGTGTCGGCACTCTCATCATAATCCTCTTCAAACTGAGTAGCTGTACTTTGCCTGCTAATAGCCGACGGTTGAACGATGGGTTGATTGAACGAGAATCCATTGATGGGCTTCTCGGCTTTCTTGGGGACTTTAAGCGTCAAAGTTGGCTTTTCGGGGAGGAGTTTCGACGAGCGGCGCTGTTGCTTTTCCGTGGGAACAGCATGTTCTGGGGAGATAGCGAGGCCAATAGTGTCTGGTCTGATGCTTCTTCTCGAGAACATGTTCGGGCTTGAAGTATCCAAACGTGGTGGAATCCTGGGTGGGATTTTGGCTGCTACGCCGTTTCTTGTTCCGCCTGGTCTTCTCTCCGTCGGGCCTTTGAAGCTCTTGTACTTGTACTTCTTCTGGTCCACCACACGATTCGGTTCCAATTGAAACGGGATCAAGTCACTTTCTCGTGCTTTCTTATTCTTCCTTCTTCGGCAGCAGATGAAGAGGATCAACAGTCCCACTGCGACTGCACCACCCCCAATTGAAGCTACTGTAATTCCCACGATCTGGTTCTTCGTGAGAACTGGTTCTGGAGAACTAGTTTCCGAGGCAGCTGGAACCGAAGAAACTGTGCTGGGCGCCGAGCTGCTCGGGGCTGGCCTGCTGGTAGCTATTGCAAGAGTACTTGGTGAAGCCTTGCTACTTCTGCTCGTGGTGGCTGACGAGGATTGACCAGCACTGAACGATGTAGTTGATGCTGGCGCTACTAAAACGATGCTTGGCATTGAAGTCTGCAAGACCAGAGTTGCAGTGATCGTTGCGTGGGTATTTGGCAGTGCACTTGGCTGTCCCAAACACATGCCGAACGCACCATTCACAACAGAATCTACGAAAAGATCAGTTCTTACTCCTCTATCATGTCAAAACCACTCACTCTTTGCAGAACTGCCCTGACAGAACCCAATGTTGATCTCCGATATTATACATTGTACCGCTCCCTCTCCGATTGTATACCCCGACGTACTATTACTCGAGCAGAGACAGCCTAGAGTCGGTTTCGCCGAACAGGTGCCAGTAGGAAAATTGGCATCTAAAAACGAAAGGAAACATTCTTGGGCGCATGTAGGAATGAAATTCGTCAGCTCAGGCGTGAGAGTGAAGTTCGAATTCGAGGCCGCGTTGGCGTGTATTGAGTACCCGAATATCAGGAGGATTAGGCTTGGCCAGCATAATGCCATCCTCATCAGAGCTGTAGGAAGATATCGTCAGCATACTCCCGTAGCATATTGACTTGCTTTGTCTGCGGTGACAGGTTCCACTGTACTTGAAGGCTCAGATCGGGGCGCGATGAGGAATTGCACAGCCCTCAATTTCAACATCGCATCCGGTATCTGGTTCCACCGAGTGGCCCCCATATGTGATGAGATATCTGGAGATACTAGAGATTTGAGTAAAATGAGAGTGTGGAGTGACTGACCTTGAAGAACAAAAAATTACAGTGTCAGAGGCGACCAGCGTCTCAAACATAATTACAAAAAAAGTATACCAAAGATTACCAGCACCTAGCAGCCCATTTGAAGACCTCGAGTAGACAGACAGGAAAATATGGATAAAAGAGATGCAGGATAGGGGAAACGTCAGACAAATGGAAGACTCAGAAAACGTCAGAATGCAAAACAACCCCTCAGCGTAATCTCATTAACAAAGCACAGGTAAGGAAAACAAAGTGATGGAAGGAAATTTTGAAATTAGAGGAGATGAAGATGATACAGACCCCGCGCTTGGGGATACATCCTCCAGTATTAGAGGGTGAGCCTCCCATCACCAACCTGCATCATCGTATCGCCGTGAAGACATATTTCTGCAGTGCTACCGACCTAACCCCCAAACGGGCTATTTCGGGCACCAATAATCAGCAAGCTGCGCTGGCGAGGGCTGCATCTGACATCATGGCCGTTCCTTTGCCCCAGGAAAAAGTACTGCAGAGTCTCATTTGGAAGGGAAGTTCATGTAACTACGCGCTGTCATGAGGTCGAGGTGATGTTTGGAGTCTATTTTTGGGTGGAGGGGAAGGCGGTTTGGTTGGCTGTTGTCTGCGCGCTTGCGATGGGCGGTTAAAATAGGATGAATGAGTCACGTGGACCACCTCGATTTCAACGACGACTCATGCCAGCTTGTTGGAGCCGAGATGATGCAGGTGAGATATTGGCATGTTAGTTGCAGGAGGAATAGTTGCTAGGAGAACTATATATACAAATGCTACCGCCGAAGAGCAGCGATCAGTGCATGTCTGTCGGACGAAAAGGACGAATTCGTACCAATGTACTGACTAGCATGAAAGTTACTTGCAATGCAGGCTTAGCCCCAATCTAAACTTGTCGAGAGTAGTATATACTGTTCTGGTTGTGTTCTGTGACCACGAAGCTTCAGTGTTGGCCAAATTCGCTTGAGTGCGCATTTTGAATCCACCCTGGAGACACAACTTGATCCTGCTCTGCCCTAGAAATAGACACTACTTTTTGGAGAAGAGAGAGTAGTATCAAAGACTATAGTCAATGCATTAGTAAAAATATTCATCACTATGCACAAGAGTCTAGAAGGATGCTCGAAACTACAAAATCAAGTCGCTTGTCATTCATGGTATCTGCGCATCTGCGTCTTGCAGTGCAATACTCTCTGAATTTCTCCCTGCCGCCACCCGTAAATGCAGAGATTTTTCCATCCATACCCTCATTTCCACTTCAATGGTCCCCGGCGGTAAATTTGGCCAGCCGGTCTATAGAAAGCAACGCATCGCTCGCAACGCTCGCTTTTTGTGATGCAAAATACAGTAGTCTAACAGTGATATCGCACCGCCTCTCAGTTCTGAAGATTGGTACCAGCACGGCTAGATTTGATGACAGTCTTGACGATATGCTCTGTCTTATCCCAATCATCCTGGTCCAGTCGAATAAGATCGATGTTGTAATGCTTGGCAATCTCGGCAAGAGCATTGAAACTCTTTCTGTCAAAGACAAAAGAGATACTGACGCCGACACGGCCAAATCGTCCTGTGCGACCGATACGGTGAAGATAGGTCTCTGGATCAGGAGACTCGTCCGAGCGGCCCTTCATGGGGATATCGTAATTGATGACCATGGAGACGGATGAGACGTCGATACCTCGGGCGAGAACATTTGTGGTAATGAGGACCTTGGCTTGGCCAGTGCGGAATTGTTGAAGGATGCTGTCACGATCATTGCCGTCAAATGCACCGTGGATAGCAACGACTTTGTGTCCATCGGTAGTTAAACGTTCAGCAATTCTGCTTGCAGTCTCTCGTTTCTGCAGAAGGTGAGCGACGTGATCACAGTTATAACAAGGAAAGGAATTCTCACCTTAACGAAGATGATGGAGGATCCGATGGTCATTAAACCATATAGTTGGGCGAGGATGTCGTATTTGCCTTCGTCAGATGGACAATCCATATACATTTGCTTGATACCTCCGACCGTGAGTTCGTCGCGCTTCAACTTGATCTCGGCGGCATTGGGACTGAATTGTTGAGCATAGTTCATGACTTCGTCCGGGAACGTGGCGGAAAAAAGGAGAATCTGGTCGATCTTGGGAATCATCCTACCACTTGTAAGCAGGATCGCATAGAATAATTCATCAAACTTACGACTTAACACGAAGGCACTGGTCACCCAGACCTTGTTGATCCAGCATATTATCTGCTTCGTCCAAGCAAAGAACTTTCATGTTGGAAACATCAAGTTGTCTGCGCTTGATGAGATCCATGGCAGTACCCGGAGTACCAACAATGACCATTGCGTTGACCTTGGTATTTCGCTCCATGGCACCAGGAACAGCAGCCTGGACTGTGAGGCCTTCAACGAACTGGCCAATGGTTTTAACAACACCCTCAATTTGGCGCGCAAGTTCACGACTTGGAGCAAGGCACAGGGCTTGTGGTTGTTGTGGTCGAGAATAGTCCAATCTGGACAATATCGTAATGACAAAAGCAGCTGTTTTGCCGGTTCCAGATTGTGATTGGGCGATCATGTTGTTACGACGCTCCTGACTGAGTAGGAGAGGCAAGGCTTTCTCCTGAATTTTGGAGGGCTTTCTAAAGTTCATTGCATGAAGACCTTTGAGAACGGATTCTTGGCTGTATGATATTAGCTAGTAAAGTCACAAATCAAATTTCGGATACTCACATTCCTAGCTCCTCAAAAGAGGAGACGGAAAACAATGGGCTGTTGACATCACCTTGGAGGTCGCTCAGCTTCACCTCAACTTCATACTGGGCGTCGTGAAGACCGGATCCCCCAAGAGGTTCGACTGTGCCATCTCCTTGCGCATCACCCAGCGAAGGCTCTGACTCCTTTTGTTCAACCACTGGAGATGCAACTTCGTCTGCCCAAGAGCTCTTGCCTGGAGTGAAGGAGGAGGAGCTAGCGTCGAGGGGTTTTGTACCAATGCGATCCGCGAGGGAAGCAGCTGGCTTGGGTGTCTCGGCCATTATAGATATTTGTTCGAGTTTAGATGTGAGGTGGAGAGACTTTCAAGAGTTGAAGTATATTCTGTTGTGGAATGCGACGTCCGCTTGCAGGAGTATTTGTAGGCCCGTCAGTCGCGGTGAGGACGTGGCAGGCGCGAGTAGTATTGACAAAGAAGTATGTTGGAAGAATATGGTGAGATGGTGTTTAATTGAGTGTGATTGAGTTGCGGTGAAGTGAGGACGTTGTACGTTGTTGCAAGAGAGGGCGCAACCCAAGTTGTTGGTGGTGGGGTGAATTGATGAAGTTGAAATCGAAGCTTAACCAAGCTCCAGATTTTGGCATGATGGCGGGGTGGTCTTCTTGAGGCTTAGCGCATTGTGGTGCCTTAGTCATCCAAATATCGGCTCTCGGACCGGCGCTTGGATCTTCGAGAGTCTTCGCATTCAGGCTTCATGCGGGAGCGCTGGACTATAGTAGTGGGGTTGGCTTGCTGCGCCATCAACAAACGAACACTCCAACACTCCAGACCACCACTCCTGCCCCTCGCTCTTTGTCTTTCTCTACATTATGCGACTTCACTGCCTCGCTCAAATTCCATGATTCCATCTTCTTTGCCTATTCGTTCCGGTGGTAAATATGGCAGATGTTGACATTGCTCCCAACTTTGGGCAGGAATTGAAGGTACGCGGCTTCCAAGACCTGCTCGTGATGATCTGGCAAGACTGACAGGACGCCTTTTAGGATGCCTTCAAGCCCGTAAATGCCTGGGTTTCCGGCGGAATAACATGGCTCGACGATATTCAACAGTTTTACAGGGAGAGAAGTGCAATTGAGAAGGAGTATAGTGCCAAACTCAACGTGCTGGCAAAGAAGTACTATGAGAAGAAGTCCAAGAAGTCCAGTAGTTTAAGTGTTGGAGATACGCCTGTAATGACGCCTGGGTCATTGGAGAGGTGCGCCCATATCTTCACTTCTGCGAGTGACAATTGCTTACATGGCCTGATCTCAGCGCATCCCTCACGACTTGGACTACACAACTTACAACCCTCGAATCTCGAGCTGCCGAACACGACCGATTTGGAAACGAGCTTATAAACAACCTGGCCGACCCGCTGAAAGTGTTAGGGACTCGCTATGAAGAGCTGCGGAAGCGCCATTCGGACTACGCGGAAAAGTTGGAGAAGGAGAGAGATTCCACATATGGCGATCTACGGAAAATGAAGGGCAAATACGATGTGGCATGTCAGGAAGTCGAGAACAAGCGGAAGAAATCCGAGTCGGCCTTTGACTATTCCAAAACGAAAGCCCAGAATGCATACCAGCAGCAGATTCTTGACATGCACAATGTCAAGAACAGCTATTTGATCGCAATCAATGTCACAAACAAGCAGAAGGAAAAATACTACCACGAGTACATACCGGATCTTTTGGACAGTATGCAGGATCTTTCCGAGTCCAGGACAACTAAGCTCAATGGAATTTGGGCACTTGCTGCGCAACTTGAAAATGGCATGCTGAAACGCAGTACTGATTTCGTTACTCATCTCTCACAGGAGATACCACGCAATCAACCTCCTTTAGACTCCATGATGTTTGCTAGACATAATGCTGGACCATGGCAAGATCCTCCGGATAAAGCTTTTGAGCCTAGTCCAGTTTGGCACGACGACGATGCCATGGTAGTAGACGATACGGCGAAGGTGTTTCTTCGAAATGTGCTGGGGAAGTCCAAGTCTCAGTTGGGCGATCTCAGACGAGAGGTTGACAAGAAACGGAGAGAAGTTGAAGGCGTGAGGAAAGTAAAGCAGCTGATCAGAGAGGGGAAAGACAAGAGAGATGAAGTAGAAATTGTGAGAGCACTATTCGCCATGCAGGAGGAGCTTCATCAAGTCGATCATAAAAGACTTACTGCCGAAGTCGAAACGGTAACCATCACCCTGGCTGTTGGAGATGTAACTGTGGGGGCAAAAAGTCACAATTTCAAATCCCAGACATTCAAGATACCCACAAATTGCGATCTTTGTGGAGAGCGTATCTGGGGCTTGTCAGCCAAGGGCTTCGACTGTAGAGATTGTGGGTATACATGTCACAGCAAGTGTGAAATGAAGGTTCCGGCGGAATGTCCAGGGGAACAAACAAAAGATGAGAGGAAGAAGCTGAAGGCGGAGCGTCAAGAGCAAGCCAACTCACTCAAGAGCCCAACTGGGGCATCTAAGGATGGCGTCTCCGAACTGCCCACAATGAGCCGTTCCAATACCATGAACTCGTTAAGTTCTGGATATGCTGCGAGCGCAAATCGATCGGTTTCTGGAAGTGGACCAAGATCTCCGGCAGAAGAAACGCCGCCTGATAGACCTCATAGTCTCAGTGTCAGTGGGCCAACTACTTTGAGGAAGAACAGGGTTGTGGCACCGCCTCCAGCTGCCTACATCAGTGAGCTACCGGGAAGTGCGCCTCCTACCAACGGTTCCGGGGCGACTTCTTCGAACGAGCAAAAAGGCAAGATGCTCTACGGCTACGATGCGAATGGCGATGGTGAATTAACTGTTTCCGAGGGGAAAGAGGTTACTATTTTAGAGCCAGATGGTACGTTTCATACATTCCATCTTTGGACATCACTAACACAATCAGACGGCGGATGGATTAAAGTCAAAGCAGGGTTTAAAGAAGGTCTCGTCCCAACGGCTTATGTTGAGGTCCTCGCGCCAACACCGAGACCTTCATCCATCTACTCGAACTCGGGTTCCTCGATTTCAGGCAGTGTAACCAAAAAGCAAGGGCCGGCCGTAGCTCCCAAACGTGGAGCAAAGAAACTCAAATACGTTGAAGCGCTCTATGAGTACACGGCCGGAAGTGACGCCGAGCACAGCATGGCCGAAGGCGAAAGATTCGTGCTTATCAAAGAAGACCCTGGCGATGGCTGGGCAGAGGTTGAGAAAGGAGGGGTGGTGAAAAGCGTGCCTGCGAATTACGTGCAAGCTGTATAGGTGGAAGAGAGATTCAATCGAGGAGGATGCGAAACACGACTAGTCGATGAAGGAAGGAAGTTTGGAGGCATGTTGCATGGCAGGCAAAGGCGTATTTGGGCCAGGTTGATGCATCTAGGGTCGTGAAGATTCTTGTTGGAGGCATTGCAACATGCACATGGAGAGTTCTGCCAGCTTGAAATGTCAAAGTAGCTGACTTCTTCCTTCGAGGCGAGGGGAGGCGAGAATGAAATGCGATGTTCAAACCATGATCGTGCTATTGGCAGTCATTTCAGGAACAACTATATTTCCACTCCTTATCTTTCATCTCCTCCATAGGAGGACAGCAGAAATCACCACAAGCACCCTTCTGCCTTGACTCTATCCAGTTCAATACGCACGCAACGAGATACAATGATGGGGTTGGGGTGTGATACGCTCGATAGCTTTTCCTGACATTTGCCGTCCAGAGCTGGACTTCTTATCAGTGGTAATGTTTCAGTTCCATGTTGCAGAAGCCAACCAATTCTCGCATTCGTTTTGCGGATTTGGATTTCATGGCGTTTTTCAGTGGCTTTTAAATTGTTTTCCAGCTCGCTCCTGTCGGTGACATGGAAGCTGCAGGTGAGGTGGGGAAGCCGAAATCTCCAGCCTTGCGCACTCTTCCTCTAATTCAGGTTCGGCTTGGCCTATCTGTCCCCTCACTTCTTGGGTTTGCTTGCCTCTACATGTTTTGCTTGATGCTGTACTCGGCGATATTAATTATTCCATGCGTTCACATGTTCACTATTTCCACTCAGCTTCACACAGCCAAATTTCCCCCGTGCTGTGGCACACCCTGTCACCACGCTGCAGGCCGTCAGCTGAAGCCATGCGCTGCATTTGGCCCCCAGAAACTGCAATGCAGTCATACCACACAATTAATCTCGCCAATCGAACCTGTTACACATCTGTACGACGCCGGAAGTCCTCAAGCGAGGAGGTAATTGGTGTATGGACACAGGTTTCAATTCGTCAATTGCCATTTATGTCGATTCTCGACCGGGGGCAGTTGCTTGGGGTGTGCCCATTCAGTCAAATGAGCCGCACTTCTCTTATTTGGCGTTGATAAGCAAGCTCTCTTGGGGTAGATTGGGAAGAGCCATTTGATGGGGCTGAAGGACCAAATGCCGATAAATGAGCTGTGCTCCGGAACTGCTCTTGAAAAACTGAATTCCGTCACCACATCGCAGAGTATGGCAGCAAGCAATCCAGAGATAAACGTCACTCCAGCCGAGGGATACAAAGGAGAAGACTTCGTACCGGATGAGATCCCTGAGCAGCTGAAGGACGAATGCTTGGTTAATTATTTCCGATGTCGTTACGCTGATCGTCCAGCGCGAAAGGCTGAGTATGAAAAGCCTCCACAGGGCAATGATCGTGATCAGCGAGGGAGAATTGAAAGGGAGATAACGAGGATTGAGAAGCTCAGGAGAGGCTTTGAGGACACAGATCGGAACAAGCCAGATATCGAGCTGTTCAAGTACCGACAAGCGATGGTGTGTACATATCTTTGGCGTTCCCATCTTTCCCGTCCCAGAAATTTTCCGCTCAGAATATTTCCATGTTTCTTTGACTATAATGATTTGAGCGTTAACTGTCATGAAGTGGAGGAAGCATGCTATCGACACACGTGAAGAGAATTTCGACCAAATTGAGGCAAGGGTAGCGAATTTGTTAGCGTCGAAGAAGCTCAAAACGAAAGAAGATGGCGACAGACGCATTGATCTGGAGAGGAAGATCCTCACGGCTGTTTCGGGTTGGACAAGACCAGCTGACCTCGATCTGCCAAAGATCTTGGAAGATGCAAAGAAAGCAGAAGAGGAAGCCGCAGCACTGATCAAGGACCCGTTAACGTACCTCGTCGAGAAGGTAGCCAAGCGATTCAAGCCGACAAAAGAGAAGCCCAAACGACCTTCGTTAGAACATCGCGAAACAATTGACACAAGCCGCGTGTTTGAACATCCCGCCGACAGCTACGGAATCAGTGTCCACAAGATAACATTGAAACAATCGGATATATCATGCCCTTCGTCATACATGAGCTATGACACGAAGAGGTACCCATTGTCTAAAATTCTGCTGGCGAGTGATACGAATCCCTTGACTGAGAAGTGCAAGCCGAATACAATTCGGTATTTCCATTTTCCTGCGAACAATATGCACTGGATTGAGGTAAGATATCTTTTCTTGGAACACAACTTAAGGAACGTCGTTTTTGACTGGTCCCAGGAAGCCATTGCGAGATACAATGGTGAGAACACACCAGGGGAGTTCAACTACAGGAAGCATGACAAGTACTGTGAGAAGTCGTCAAATTTGCTTTGTCGCCAGTTTTGGACTTCTTTGCAGCACGGTGGTATATATGTAAGTCTTTATTGCGGGAAGAGACCAGTTTTCCTTGTTGGATGAAGAATACCATTGGAATTTGGGTCCAGCTGGATCTTGGGCATGGTCTCCTACTTGTACCGATGACTAACTCTGCACCTTTGCGCCGCAGGACCCTATTCACGCTCGTCATATGAGATCGCATTGTTCTCTCATAACTCCAGGTAGGTATGCTGTTACACATTCCACCAAGACATATCTCTGATACATGCAGACACGGCTTGCAGTTCCGAGTCCATCACTGGAAGCAAGAACTTTGTCATTTTCGTACGTATTTGATGACCACGGACCCAAAAGTATCAGACTTCTAAAATTCATCAGATGCCCTATTTGCATTGGGAGACGCACCGACGACGAAAGAAGATGACCGACATCATGAAAGAGATAACCGAAGAATACCACCGCGATCGACCACATGTTACCGAGAGTCTACGAGAAGAACTTGCAAAGTCCGCTGAGGAACTCTATCTCAAACACGCTCGGCAACTGACCGACTTCCTCTCACTAGAAGATGCGGCAAAGAAAAAAGCAAAACCTAAGAAGTCGACGGGGCCGAGGAAGGAAAGAGGGGAGCTGGGAGAATACCTCTTGCAGATCGCCAAGATATACGATGCACTGGATATCGAACCTGATGTCAGGATCTTGCGAGATCATCTGCATAAAGATCCACCTTTGCACGCAAGGAGAACGCTAGATCAGTCGTACTACTGGAAACTCCAGAATACTGATGGAAGAGACGAGGATCAGGTCGTATATCGAGAAACTAAGCGAGGGAAGAATATATTGAGAACTTCACGTGTCATCATGGTTGATCAGTTGTGGCTGTACATTCTTGACGACAGTAAGTTAAACATTCCATTGACTACAAACAATTCTAACCAGGTAGATACAATCATATCCAGCTTTCCAAGACGATGGGGTCGAAACAAGCCCGATTGGTCAGGAGTCCACAAAGGCATTCGGGCCCGCCTTGATCATCTTCGGGAAGGGGAGATTCAGTCAGTCTACGATATGGCGCTGTTGATCATGAATCAATGTTCAACCGTATTCTTTGATCGAACGAAACCAGTGGACGAGCGACCCGAAATCCTTGATATTTTCTCTAACGCCTTGAGCCATGTTGTGAGTATCGTGCACCCTTCTCCCAAAGCTAGCTGCTAACTCCGACGTGTACAGTCTGGAATGAAATGTATTTCCTTCGAGTCCTTTTGGCGACAACTCCACAAGCTCAGCTCGAGCGACCATCAGCAAGCCGACTTTGAAGCCACGGCCCGCAAATACCTCAACATCAATCCCGAAGGCGAATTGTTACGCGAGACACATGACATTATCGAAGAGTTGCGCATGATGTCTCATATCTTCAATGAACAGCTCCATGTCGTCGATCAGTTCACCAACCACCTGAAGAATCTGAGAGAGAAAGAGGAGAAAAAGGAGACGACGGAAATGAAGATGTTGGATGTTATGGTTGAGGTGCAGAAACTGTTGGAGAAGAGATTTAGAAAGGAGGAATATGTTTCTGTGTCTGATCAGAATGGAACTTCTGTTGATACCGATCAGATGGATGAGAAGGGATCGGCTGAGGGTACGATGATTGACGAAGTTGCTCAGCATGAGCATATTGCTTCAAATGGACCGCTACCAGCAACTGCGACATCCCTCGATCCGACTGCGCAAAATGGTGGAGCAGCTATCACCCAGCCACAAACCTCGGATGGAGTCACAGCAGCAAATGGAACAGCTGATTCGGGCTCCCAAACCACGATTTCTGTTGCCAAAGTCTCCATCCCAGAAAGCACGATCCAGCTCGCGCAGGATGTCGGTCACGAGATATCCAGTCGCCTCGCAGAGCTACAAAAATTAGAGGCCAGTACTGTTTATGTCTCAGACCAGGTGGATTTCCCTACTTAACTCCCAAGCCGTCTAGTTCAATACTGATTCAAAACAGCTCAAAGATCTCCTCAGCCTCAAGCAGCAACAAGCGAGTATCATCGAGGCCAAATACGCGCTAAAACGTGCAGATGAAAGTGTCACTCAGGGACGGTCCATCATGCTGTTTACAATTGTCACGATTATCTTCCTGCCATTATCTTTTATGAGCTCGGTGTTCGGGATGAATACGAAAGACCTTGCAGATGCGAATGGCAATCCGAATATGAGTTTGAAGCATATTTTCAAATTACTTTGTGAGCTCTTCCCTCCTCACTTTCTTATGTCTAGCCATTATCCCACCTTTTGCCATGTATTCAACTTACATTGATCGCTAACAAATGCGTCCCAAGTCCCCGTATCGGTAGGCGTAATCATCATCTCGCTTACTCTCGCCTTCGGTACATTCTTCCGAAGTTTTCTCTACTTCGTCGGATCCGTCTTCTGGGCCTTCATCTACGAGTACTCCTATGCTCGACATCTATGGCTCACCTGCCTTCGCATTGCTGGTAAACTTGGTAAACGGACAGAGAGGCCGAAGGGTCATAAGAGCGATGGTTTCTACGGATTGAAGAACGAAGCTGTGAGGTGGATATACGGGAGGAAGGACAGAGCGAAGTTGAAAAAGGAATGGGACAAGGCGAAAGAGCTGGAGAGATTAAGGCTAGAGAGTGAGGCTAATGGTGGCGCTGGTGGGAGGACGGGATCGAGGGCTGGGATGGGGACGGGTCTGTCGAATGGTGATGCGAGTGCACATGGAGCGGTTATTGAGGGAAGGGGCCTATCAACGGCGGGTAGCTCGGCGGGACTACCTCCTGGAAGTGCTGGTGAGAGTGGTAATGGGAGTGTGAATGGGAAGAGAAGGGGTTTCAGGACAAGCGTGCTCAGGAGCAGTGGTGGGGATCTAAGTACGCAAAGTCCTGTCTGATTCGAGAAGATTTCCCAGAACTTTCCCATAATAAACATTATCTTCTTACCGAACACAATTCCTATATCCGTTCCGATTCCCTCTCTTTGGTTTCAGACGTCTCAAATTTCCAGGTTCAAGGAATCACAGTTCCGTCCCCACCATGCGAGGGATTTCCAGGCAACTGTCCACCATCTACACCAGAACCCCAGCCAGGAACTCCATACACGAACAGGTACCCAGAGACACCACACACTAAAAGGAAAACACCCATCACAATAGCAGCCAACACCAGCCCCTTCGGCCTCTCCGCTTCCGCACTAGTATCCTCCCCACCCAGCGTTCTCCCCGGCCCAAACCTCTTCCACGACAAATCCAGGCCCCAAGCCGCCTTCCCCGTCGCTCCCGTAACAACCGTCCCATACGGTCTACTAACCACATCCTGCGTCCCAAACACCTTCATCATCCACGCAGGCGTAGGTAAGTAATTCCTCTCAATCCCCGAACTGGGGTACAAGCCCGTGAGCAGATCGTAGAGATGCGCTGCTGCGAGACCGGTGCCTTGGATGAGAGCTGCTTGTGGACCGGCGAGGATGAGTGTTAGGAGTAGGAAGGCGTAGGGGAGGTATTGGCAGGGCATGGTTAGGATGAAGAGGGTTATGGGTTGGTCCCAGGTGTCCCGCACGGAGGTGGTTATGAGTGATAATACAAGGGGGGAGGCTAGGGCGTGGCCGGATGTCAGGAATAGATTCAGAATCTGTGGGTTTGTTAGATTGATTGTACGTTTCGTTGGGAGAGGTTTGGCCGCAAAGAAGGAGAAATACTGTTCATTCACGTGATCGTGGCGTTAAAGCACGGAATACCTCCTAGGTAGCTATACCGCATGAGGGAGAGATGAGGTGGGAAGTACAAGGGAAAGAGACGCAAAGGATCCCTCGCAGGGCATAGGCTTACCAAGATAATCCCACAAATGAACCATAAATAAGTCACAAAATCCGCCCTTTGCGAAAATCTCGGTGAAGCAATCTCAAGCTTAGCACCGTACACGTACACTATATCCATCAGTTCCAGTTCCTGCCTGAGACTCCCCAATACGGGCAGGAACTCACAGAAATACACATCGAAGATGAGGGCCAGTCCCGATCCCGTGATAAGGAGCGATGTGAAGATTCTCCATATTTCAGGGGGTAGCTGGATGAGAGCGGGGAGTGAGACGTAGAAGAGTTCGTAGTCTAGGATGCCGGTATAGATGAGAAGGGAGAAGATGAATGATGTCGCGGCTAGGTTTCTGGGTTTGTGTTATTTTGGAGATACGCGGTGAGAGGCCAGGGGTTGGAGAGAGAGTTGGAGGTACCGGGAAATTGGTGGGGCGTGGAGGAATGCTTCCAGGAGCCACATTGTCAAGTTGGTGATGATTTGTGAGTTCAGTGAAGAGACCAAGAGTCAGTAAGCTGTGGTATGCTCAACCGGAGATGCTGTTGAGGTTATATATGGAGTTGGAATGATGTTGCCTTCAGCTGATGAGGAGGTTTGTTGGTTGTTGTTGGAAATAGGTAGCGAGCATCCGGAGAAGGCTAGCGTCCAGCAGGGATTCATTCCCTCTGCAACGACTTTGTCATCCTTCCCACAATTTGATATCATGAATTGTGAAGGAAAAGTAGCCTTCGGATAAATGAAATGCTGAGCAGTCTTTGGAGATGCTCTCGCAAAGATAGATAAATGTAAACAAAAGACTCGTGTAGCAAAAGAAATATCCATGCGGCCGCTCCCAATCTATAAAACCAGGGTCTCTCCAAGCCCTTGCTGAAATCTCACTGCATGTGATAAATAGTCTGCATTAGTAGGTATTAAGCCTAATTAAAGGCGAATGAAACTAGTAGGTCGTAGTGAGGCGAAGCTCACGGTAATTGAGCATATACAGTACCGCAAGAGTGCTTAGCCTAAAGTATATATAGAGGAGGTGAGATGATCTTGTTCACTCACACTCCCCCACTTCTTTCTTCTTCTATCTAAACCGACCCAATTCACGAATAGACAAATGTTTCAGTTGGCCTGAAAACAAACTTTGTGAATTTTGTTATTATGGCTGATTTACGATCGCCAAGTCGGGCCAGCAGTCAGCGGTTTCTACTTCAAGAAGATTTTCTTAGCGACGAGCCGGACGACATTGGTTTAACACGCCCTTCTCCTGCCGCGAAATCACAGCGTCGTATCTCGTTATCTGCAGATGAAATTCGTCTATCAACGTTTGAATCCAACGCAACGCCGCAATTGTCTTCAATTCGATCCATTTCTGTCAAGCCTGTTCTGGGACTTTCCACCACTGCTGTAACACCCACTTCAGACCTGAACTCTGAAAACTTTCGCAGTGATTATGTATACCAATGGCTCTGGCACCATTGGAAGTGGGAAATCGTTGCTTGTTTCTTCGTGATAGCAACTCCCTTGCTCAGCCTTGCTACTGTTTTCACCCATGCGGGAAAACCTCTTCCCCAATGGCCTTTTCGGATATCTGTCAATGCCATTCTTTCGATCTATGCCTTGATATTCAAGGCATGCCTCGCATTGGTCGTGGCTTCTGGAATTGGCCAGCTTCAATGGACCTGGTTTTCATCCAATAGGCCACTTTACGATGTCACTAGATATCAAAATGCTGCGCAAAGTCCTTGGGGTGCGTTGCAATTGCTCAGGGAACAAAATATTCGACAGCCGTTGACGGCGTTTGGAGCCATAATTTTGATTCTCTCTATTGCAATTGATCCTTTGGTACAGCAGCTTACTTCAGTTCATGGTTGCAGTGTTCTGGACGGAAAGCAGAACGCAACCATACCCCGTGCAAACAACATAACCGAGGATCAAATTGTCAGTGGTCGCTCCCCTATGATAAGTTCGACCCTGAGCTCAATCACATATACGCCGAGCACCTTCATGTCATGGGGTTGTCCAACTGGCAACTGCACTTTTTCAGAACCATACGCAACCCTGGGCTACTGCAGTACCTGCGAGGATCAGACTTCAAGCATTATCTTCAACACGACATGCATTCCTATATCAGCTATTTCATATGAAGGCTTTGGAATTTGCCCCGAAGGTACTGGATTGAATCTAACATCAAGCCTCGCGATCGACATTGGGTCTGGCGAACTTCTGTGGACAAACATGACTTTCAATTTTTTTGACACAGAACAACTCCTTGCCGTCACCTCGTCATCCATTCAGAATCAAAAAACGGTATACAAAATCGTCGTTATAGCTGGTAAAACGAGCAATTCGGACGCGAAAGCCAATATCACGACAGGAGAACCGCTTTCTGATTGCGAAACACTTGACTCGCATAATACCTGGAGGTGTCGCGGCTATGGTGCTGCCGTCTGCACCCTACAACCGTGCGTGCGAGAGTACACCGCCACAATTATCAATGGGGACCTTAAGGAAAGTCTGGTATCAACCTCTGGATCGGTAGTCTGGGGTGCTGGCTCGAAGAATCTATCATCGGACCCCATTGATGATATTGACCGCCGATGGGTTGGCATTGTGGACACCCAATGCTTGTCAGATGGCGAGAAAAGGATTCTTGGGGAACGTGGGTTTGAACTTGATAAGCAAATCAGGTGGCTTTCCGTCGACCGATCAATCGGGGACCGGAATTTCCGATCATCTCTTCTCAAGAACAAATGCATGTACTCCATCGGAGCCAGCATGGCTGAAGAGTCAATGTTGGATTTATTGCAGAAATATCTACAGGGAGGCATTGTCCCGAAGATGTCAGCGGGAGAACCAGGAACAGCGAATTGGGCGTTTAGCCGTTTAGAAGGACCAGAAGCTTTGCAGGTACTCTACGACAATGCGAACATGGACTTTGCGAGGATCCAAAGCGCTTTCTTCAACATATCTGACAGCTTGACGGCTTGGATGCGAAGTAACGGCAACAATTCCCATTCCGACCCGGCGATCGGGCAGGTTTTCCTATATTCGACCTGCTTGGGGGTGAACTGGCTATGGCTTATCTTCCCAGCATCGCTAGCTGTTTTCACCCTCATGTTCTTCATCTTGGTGATAATCACCAGCAGGATGCAGCAGACTCCAGTCTGGAAATCATCTCCATTGGCATGGATCATGCGATTCTCCGATGCTGTCTCAATGACCCCTTCTACGTCAAGCTTGATGAAATCAGAAAGAAGCACCGCTGTCGAGATTGAGGAGAGCTCAAAACAAATCATTGTGGGCTTGATCAAGGGATCTGATGCCAGAATTCAGGTAGTATGTTCACCAGATAGTGAGCCTGACATCAACACCAAATGAGTAAGAAATGAAAATGAAACACAATTTGCGATGGGGGTTTCCTAGGCCTGTTTGGTCTCAGTAGCAATAGAGTTGCCTTTCAATGTTGTTGCGGGTCCCTTCAGGGGGCTGATGTTAGGCGAGCTTCAGTTTTATCAAAGTCATCAATTTTGTAGAGCCTTCAAATTAGTCTATAATAGTGAAATACCAAAATGAATCCTACGTTAAATGATGCAGGATCAATTATTTTCTAGAGGGTCAAGAATAAGTCATCACTAGAGTTAAGGGGCCATCCAGGCTCTTGTTGGCTCCCACCTGGTAAGATTTTCCAAAATCCACACGACACCACACACTTCAGATCCTTCTAATCCTTCTAATCCAGTACTCAGGGGTTTCAAGCCCGCTGCAATCTGAACAGGTTTTTGGTTCGCAATAGTTCCACTCAAACGCCTAACTGCAGCCTGCCTGCTCCACCTCCAGCCATTAAATTCCATCAATGCAACTGCGGCGTTGGCAGGCTTGACTCTGAAGTGCCTCTAACGCCCTATTCCCGATGACCGCAATCTTCATAGACTTCTAGAAGACGTCATATTGCCTGCGTGGGGTCGGCTGGAATCTCACCATGCCCACTCCCTCATTTTTCTCCATGGGATTCCAGACACTCTCATCCGATCCTCCATGGCATGACCCGATCTAAAATTACTTAGAAACTCAATATCCGTTGAATCTGTGTCGAGGGAACGGGAGAAGACTTGTCAACAGTCCATCTAAGCATCTCATCCGTACCGTACTGTGCTTGTAATGACGATCTTCAATATCTCATTCGTCACTTGAGGCTCGCCAAATCTCAGATCTTCGGCGTCAGCAGCGAACGGCATAGAATTAGCCTGTATAATGCTGTTGCCGCGGGAGGAGTTGCTCTCCGTAAACATTGCCGGAGGTGGAGGGGGAAAGGGAGCGGCAGAAGAGGGGTTGAGCATGCTGAATAGCGTCGGACTATGTATAGCAGACAAGTACCCATGAATTTTTCTGGTAGTGGTTCGATAGACATGGTTCCAAAGCTGCAAGTAGAAAGTCCTGAAAATCTGACGATGCTTTTCGCCAGAGGATCAAGCACATGATAATAGCTGACCGAGATGCTGGAGGACGAACAGAGATCTTTCAAGGGCCCGTCACCATTACTCACGAGGATTATGTCGAAGGCAGTAAGTTGGCCGCTGGATGTTGGGGCTGGAACCGAATGATGTGGGGTATTGAGGGGGTTCGGCTATTTCATGGCTGTCAACATGACTTGTGTGCTGGGCCTTTACAGTACGCGGCCGCTCGTCTGCCAAATCCAGTGTTAAAAATACAGGGACGGGGGGGGTTCATTTGGTTCTATGGGATCATGCGGAAAGACGCAAAATGTAGGTTACAGTGGTGGATTAGAGACACAGACGAGAAACATCAGGTATTTATATAAAATTGAGATCATATGAACAACTAAAATACTCCACTCAATACTATATACATCCAGACTTTTATTAGCCATCCTTGGATGAAAAGAGGCCTGAATACTGAGGGACTAACGAGAGACATTAGGTTCATTATAAGTTTTACCCATCCGCCCCTGAGCTATTTACATTACACAAGTATGATGGACTCCGCTCGAGTCAGAAGGAAGATCTCCGATAATGCTCCGAAAACAAAGGTTCCATTCTAGAGATTGACCTTTACTGGCCTTGAGCCTTGTAAGAAGCACCTGGGTACTTTGAGAATAGCTCATTGTTGAAATTCGAGAGTTGTGGGCAATTAAGTCCCTGGATTTGTGGACCCAGGTTTTTGCTCAGTAGATCAAGAACCTGACCAATGGGTGCAAGGACCGGAATGGCAGCATCAGCCAGGCCAGCCATGGTCGCTTGGAGGAAGAAGCAGGAAAGGTTGTTGCCTTCAAGCAAGCTAGGTCCGTTGAAGACACCTCCGGTGAGATCTCCCGTATCCACACCGACGAAAGAGTTGACTGTGCCAGTGTTGCCGCCAAATCGAATAATACCAGGATACATTCCATTGTTAATAACAGTATCCACGTTGGTATCGACGGTGTTCATGGGCTGGGACGTTGGTCTCTTGTACCAGTTGTCAGGGATTCGTTCCATGCCTCTGTTGTGCACGAAATTGCCTGGAGTTCCCGTGACGGCAAAGAAAGACTTGAGAACCTCGCCGTTCAGCACGCCACCCATGTTGTCTGCAGAGCGATTTGACATGAGGTGAACGACGAAGTTGTGTGCATCCGGAGCGACGAGACCAGAGAAGGGGTTCGAGAAGTAGTATGGGTTGTTCTGAATGGAATACTCCGCTGTATAGTAGGCTTGAGAAGCAACCTTGTCGTGGGTCAAACCACCCTCGGATGCCGCAAGGCTATACAGACGTTCCCATCTGTGCATCTCAAACACTCCGACGTTGCCGCCGTTCATGTATGCATCACCCTAGTCATCTGTTAGCTCATGTTATTTATACCAAAATTAAGCGAGCGAGCAACATACTCTCACGATGGAAGCATCTCCTTCGTATCTGTTATGGGTACCGACGATACCAGTCGGTGTTCCAAGTAAACCAAGAGCACCAGGGAAGCTACCACCAATGGACCATTTACCAGCAATTGGATCGCCAGAGATGGCGATTGAAATCACTGCCAATGCCAATGCAAGTTCTGTAGACATGCTGTAGGCGGCTCCGAGTCCGTCGATTGCTGTTTCTCGATGTCAGCGCCGCTCATAGATGTCATGAAACAGGCATCAAGGTATAGCTTACTTTGTTGAGTAGTTGCAATTCCATTGTGGGGTAGAAAGCCGTGGTTGGCGGCTGCGTTGAGACCAGGGCATTGTCCACTAGACGAAGAAGGAGTCAGAAACGGATATTTTGAAGATTTACCGAGATCGCTGAATAATTAAGCGGAAGGAAGTTCCTCGATGATCACCTACCGCTTGTCGTTTGCTCCTGGAGCTTGGAACTCATGACCACTGCCAGGTCTCACATCGACAAATTGGTCTTGAGCATTGAAGACTGTACATTTGCCGTGAGAACCACAATTATCACGACCAGTTGTGAACTTTGGAGGTGGCACGTTTGGAAAGACGGCTCGTTTTTGGAAAGCCTCGAGATTCTCTCCGTTCTGAACAGCTTCCATGACTGCAGGCCATGCTGCAACCAGCGGCAGAGCCAAGAAGAGGGTTTGAAGTGTTCTGCGCATATTGAATATCTGCAAGAAAAAATAATTGATGATATGAGGAACAATCGATTTCATACCAAACGATTCATTCGAGGACGACTCTCTATATAGTCTATTTATTCATCGCTTTAAACCATAAGGACATCTCGGTAGACCTGAATCATCTCAAATGTTGGCCCCAAATGCACGTTATTGGTAATAGTTGAAGTCGATCTCCCTTCACTCAACAAACAATTGGATATGCTTCAAGTGTGTATACGCCGGAGTACATCGCAGTGCGACTCGCACCGCTCCCAACTGTACTGTAGTAGACATAGAGTTAGAACGCGGGGTAGTGCTAGATCGTAGGAATTGATTAACAGAGCTCTAACCTTTTATGAGCGAGATCAGCAGAGAGTCATCGTTATTATTCTGTGGAGCCAAATACTGCCGGCCTATATTTTCTCAGCCACCAGAGGCTGTAGATCTATGATCTACAGATCTAATGACGGGATTTAACCGCAACTGGAGTAAGTAATACCTGCGAGTCAAGCCACAAGATGTTGCTGACCATCATGCCGTCCTCAGTTGGACAGCCCCTCGACTGGCAGTCGGCTGGCAGTCGGCAGTCGGTTAATGCTGAGCCGGGAATATGTGAAATGTGACGTCGCAGGACAGTTTTTTTGACTTTTGAATGGAGAAGTTGCGGGGTATTGTTTTGGTCTTCGCTTCGTTGCAAGCGAATTTCCCCAGGGTCTCCCCGGTTACAGACGGATCATGGTATGATTAAGTGGCTGTTCTAGTCTCTCATTCTCTGACAGAAACTCGCTCCGGCAAATTAGGTTCACTCTTGGGCGATAAGCATGAGAATGAAATTGGGTCGATAATTAATAGTTCATGAATTTGCTGCATCTCTAACTGAGGCGATCAAGGAACGCGCTCTTGAAACATTAAATTATTGACAGCTGAAGCATAGCAAACCCTTGAGATGAAGAAAAATTCTAACAATTTGAGTACAATCCAAGCATCTGGCACAGAGGTGATTCTAGAGACAGCCCAGTTCATGCAGGCCAGTTCCTGAAGATCGGAGTTGTATGTGGCAAGCAACATCATGAAGTCTGTGGCGTCGTGAGAAAGTTTACATCTTGGTGGCGATATGAGATCATTCTTGATAGAAAAGCATGTAGAATTCTATCTGGTAGAGCGTACAGAGTAATAGGGGAAATAGGGTGGCGTGATCATAAGTACGCAGGTACTAAGATCTGCGCTGCACAGCCCCTATTTCTAACAATTCTATCGGGCTGATAATGCAAGTCCAGATCTTGGCTAGCCGAGTGCCTTGGTAATTGGGAACCAATCCTCTCCAATGAATTCGCAATGCTTTTCAGCTGCCCGATCTCCTGAACAACCCTCTAAAAAGAGTAACTCTCTTTCACTTCCATGTTGTGGAAATAATTCCGAGTCGCCACGCTCGTCCTCGGTTGTGGTGATCACAGCCGAAACCCTCTCGGATGCAGCACTATGCGGGGGAAATACCTAGGAAACCAAAGACACAAGAAGGGAATCAAATGTGTTGCAGCTGGTTGGGAGGAGTATCGCTCTGCATCATTCAACCCCCGGAAGCTTTCATACGTCACGGCACCTAGAAAAAATGTTGACATCACAAACCTACGGTTACCTACCCGCTACCCGACAGTTGGAGCGGGGAGTTTCACTTTCAAGAGACGACCTGCATATTGGAAGAGTAGCACTCTAAGGAAGAAGAGACCTTGAACGGATTGCCCGCATGATCATGTCGTCTCTGTCAACGTATCAACATGAGGCATTTCCTTGTGATTGGTTTTTGAGGACAAAAGAAAGAAGCAGCAGCACATGCGATAGAGAATTCCTAATATGCTGTGAAGATTAGTTGTATTTTGTTTTGGCTCGGAAGTAGGCACAGTAGGTTTGGCCATTCACCACTAGGTTCAGTCCGTATCTCTTGCTGGGGGAAGTTGAAAGTGATAACCTTGGAGAGAACCCAAACACTTGCAAACACTTGAGAGAACTAGGCTCTACTAGACCACCAAGACTTAGTATTTAAGCAGATATAGCGTTTGAGTGGGTTTTGATTAACTTGAAATTCCACCACCCTCTATCATGTTTCTCAAGCTTGATCGTTCTTGAATCAACCCCTAGTCTCGTGTAGTGAATCTTCTTCTAGAGCATCTCCACGATGGAAAAATCCTTCTAGCCTTCCATCTGAACTTCCTACAGCCCAAATAGCACATGAGTCTTTCTCGTCAATCCATTGGAGTTCCACTAAGACACTATCATAACATAATTGCGTATAAATGGGGAAACTTTGATACTCCTCAGGTGGTGTACCGCTACCTTTTTGTACTGATCTTCAAGCAATATTCATATAGATACAGAACTTGAGACTTACTTGAATAGCAATCTTAGTGGTGAAATTGACAGCCAATCCTCTGATCCACAGCATACTCCCGGCCAGGCAGGCAGGAGGCGCAGCGCATCAGATGTCCAACGAAATGAGGAACGACGTCTCGCTTTTCAGACTTTTATTGGTGTTCTGTGCATCCCAACCACAATAGCATCCTTCACAATGGCTAATAAATTCGAAGATGTTCCTTTGAAGCTCCTCAGGGCTGTGGTTTCCGGTGCCGAGCCATCAGCTTGGAAAGCTCTTCGCCTCGTGAACAAAGCACTCGCAACCCTCGTCACCCCGCTAATATTTTACGACATCGAGGCCTGGATTCAGACCCAAAGTCTCTCCAGGTAATCAATTCGAGGATTCTAGTGATCTAACGATCGTCACACTAACGGACGTGCAGCCTTCAGTCAATTGCTCTCAGTACCAATGTGGCACCGCATGTGCGAACTCTCACCATCACAAACGACTACCTCCCCACTCGAATTCTCCATCCAAGATCAATGATAACGGTAATATACCAGGAAATATTCAACCCTCGAGGAACATCCCGCGGCCCATCTTGGATAGGTAGCGTGGCAGCTCAGGATGTCTCGATATTAAGCTTTGCCGAATCGGACATTCCAGAGTCATTGAAGAGTTTGGGGTGGGATCGAGAACGAATGTTCCGGGCATGGACGATTCAGAAGGAGCTTGCCATCGAGCAAGATGAATTGATGAAGAATTCACATGATGTTGAATACTTGGCTACCGCCCTGGGACTTTTGACAAATCTTACTTGTGTCAAGCTCACTAGTGGGGGAATTGGTGGGCCACGAAAAGTGTCCCTCAACAATCGCCAGAATGTTTACTTCCCTGGACCTGCCACAAGGGCCGATGGAAGGCAATAAATCAGCTTCTTCCAGGCTGCCGCCAAAGTCTCTACTTCATCTGTCAATACACATGCCAAACTTACAAAGTTCATCATCGACAAAGACTTTTGGGGTGGAGAGTACCACGAGCATCGTTGGTTGTCTGGACCCTTTTCAAATCACCCTCCAGACTTCGGTAGTTTGGATCCCAATGTATTGACAGCATCATTGCCAATATTTGGAACTTCGACAAAGCTCGTACTGCAAGCACAGTACCGGAAAGATGATCGATTTGGCCCAATAATTGAGAAGAACCTGACAGCACTCTTTGGCGGTATGCCGCATTTGGAGGATTTGACCCTTTACAACCAGCCTCGAATGGCATCAGTAAATTTACCCCATTTCAACATATTTTTTTGTCCAAGAACTCCGGGAACTGCTTTCATTACTGAGAGCCACATTAGACCTAAAGTCCGAGCAACTTCAAGATCAAGAATCGAGCTTCTCTTCACATGTCGTGGGCCATGCTACACCAGTGGAAATTTTTTGTTAATGTAAGCTAATGAGAATAGCTATGAATGCATGCTCCAATCCAATCTATCACCAGCACATCGATTCGCACCTTGAAGCTAAAAACTTGTGTCCTTCATTTGCAGGGCATGGAAGACTTCATCCGAAATCAAGCACCAACACTGAAGAATCTCCATCTTGAGAATATTTCACTAGAATCGGGCCACATAATCGAACTTTTTACCTCAATCCGAAAGTATCTTGCTCTAGAGAGCTTTTCCTTGAAAGGCTGGCTAGTGGAGGTCGAGGATGATACAGTGCTTTATTTCACGAACGAAGAAAGTGACAGGAACACCTTTATTCGGGTCAAAAGACGTCGAAATGCAGCACGAGAAGCAATTGAGTCGTTTGTGATGCGCGAGACTGATCTGTTCCCTGCCTCTCTGCTTGATATCGATTCTTCTGGTTTTAACGATTTCAACCGAGGGCCTTGGGGAGGTATGACCGTAGTACTAGGAGCTTCCCAACTTTTGGACTCAAATCAAGTTGATTTCTGATGGCTCAGTAGTAGCTTCGAACATGAACTTGCATCCTGGCGTTAAGTAAGAAGTCGATTCTTCAGCAAAAATCCTTGAATACCTAGAAAGTGACCTCATTTTCCATAGTCAACAAGAGTCCAAGACCAATTTTCACTTGCCTCCTATATGTACCAGGTCCATCTCCAGTTTTGATAAGGCTAGAAATGATTTCTATTCCCTGTTAGCTTTGAGAAGTTTCTAAATTACTGTGAAATGCCTCGAGCTTCATGTTAAAGGTTACCCAGATTCCCAAATATTGGAAATATATCACGTGAGTGTCGCTAAGAAGACTCCTCCCCTGCAAATCAAATCAACTATGGCGCGTCTAAATCGCCCCCGATTCTGTACTTCCATCGACCAACACTCCTTAGCTAGTTCAAAAGTACGGTCACAAGCCGAGCCTGTCTCTCGGTGCTTTCTATTGAAAATGCCCCTTACTACATCAATTCAACGGAGGGAAACACCTCTACTCCAAGATCTCAAGGTGAAGGGTCCCACCCGGGAATTTACTTGTTTCCATAGCCTGCATAATCTTTTCTTCGATATATAGAAACCCGCGATCGAATACCTCTTAACCAAGACGATAAAAGCGGGCTTTTGGCCTGCTTTCGGAGCTTCACGTGGCCCTGGTGATGTACAGTCAATGGAGGTCCAAGTTTCCGGTCAATAAAGCTTGACGGCATCGAAGACTCCCTTCCGAATCTGGTCTATTGCATCTTTGGCCTAGGGTATTCATAAAATACCATTTATACTTTTCATCGGATTGGCGAAATCGACTCGCATCCTTGAATCACCAACGCCATCTTCTTGCAGTAGGAGCTTGAACATTTCGCCACAAGCAGTGTTCCACTAGACCAGTGTCAGTTTCGTACTTTCAAGCTCAGTCAAATAGAATGAAAGGCTCATAGACAACATACGGGCTTCTTATCATGGATTTCATCACGGGTATGGATGATGAGAGTATCCATCAAACTCCAATATCATAATTCCCTCCTAGCCATTCGAGGCTCAACTCAATCGGATTGTTTTGTTTGGACAAAGCCGCAGACTTTCGCTTAGGTTTAGCGAGATGGGCTCCCCAGCAGTGCCAGGGAAGATCCTGCGATATTTTACCTCACAAGCCAATTCCTGAAACAAATGCTTGCGCTTGACCCGCCATTGGATATTGCCTTCAAGCAAAGTAGACGAGATCTTCCATGCGCTATGGCGATATGATCCACATTCTTGATCTGCACGGGATAAATTCAGAGAGGTGAGGGGCTTCTGACCCCGCGATGATCTATCTTTCTACCGGAATAACAACGACCACCACAGACTTCGCAATACTGCGTTGGCATATACAACTATTCTTTGAATGTATGTACAGAAAATTTCCCATTGAGAATTATCCGTGGTATTCGAGTATGATTGGATTTTAATATCTTGAGACCATCGCTGTCTAATTAACTTTCTGGGGTAATTTAACCGAAGCAATTCAAGGGATGCAGATGGGATGAGTGATCGACGGAAAATATCACTCCAACATAAATACGGAGGGCCGTTGCAAACATGATAATCTTGAGATCTTCGCTCGTCTGTCACTCTTTATCAATCACCATGTTACTCTTCGTATATCCATTAGTCGCGGGGGCTTTGCTCCTGGGAAGCGTCGCGCGAGCAGAATTGACAGCCTACACCGGACCGGCGCCAAACCTCCCAGCAAATCGATCGACCTTCAGTTTTGGCTCTCTTGCGACTGGAGGAGCATCTGCGAACTCTTCCTCGATTTTCCTGGTGGATAATATGCCAGATCTGCGTACAGCACTCACGCTTCCGTACCCGCGCATTGTTTACGTGAAGGGAAACATCACCGGGCATCAGATCACTTCAGATGGGACAAACGGAAGCACGTATGCTGATTGCCAGTGGTTTACTGATAATAGCGGGGCAAAGCAGTTCAATTTGACGAGATATGTGATGAGTTTGAACACGAGTTACATGGATGGCGTCAAACTAGCGGCAGACAGTAATGGGACGATTGAAGGAATGAACGCAGGAGAATACCTAACTTTGCTGAAAAAAATGAACGTGAGTACTTTTCCTGCCTTCTTTTTGGTTCATTGGCGAGGAGAGAGTAGATTCATGTCCTGGTCACATCGAGATTGACCTCATTCTTCGGCTGGATACAGTTCTGATCTGGGATTAAAACAGCTCTAAATATACTAAATATAACTATATTCAGGGATGGAGACCACAGGCACAGAACAGCCAGAAAGCTTGGGTATCAATCAATGTAAAATCAGACCTAACACTCATCGGCATGGATGAAAATGCTTTGTTGAATAGTGTCAGCCTCATTTTCAACAGCGTCAATAATGTCATAGGTACGATATTCTTCCAAATTTTACTTGATGGCATAGAGACGAGCTGATTTTATTCCAGTCCGGAATCTGAAGTTGATTCCTCCACAAGACTGTTTCCCAGCTCCCGAGAAAGTCGCACCTGACACCGCCTGGAATGCTCGCTACGATGCAATGTAAGTATCGAGGAGCCGCTATTTTCTTTCTTCAGAATCTGACAGAACTTTAGAGACATCTTTAATCTTTTTTTTGTACTCTGATCTTGCATTAGTTGCTGACTACATGTATTTTAGGTCTTTGGTGACATCGACAAACTTCTGGATTGACGGTAACACTCTCCAAGACGGACCTGCTCGAGTCGCTCCAGATCCTCTCATCTGGGGCTACAAAGTAGATCGTTACGATGGTCTAATGGACTGCGAAGATGGATCCGACAACATCACATTCTCCCATAATATCGTAGGGAATCACCACAAGAGTCTTTTGTTAGGAGGCGGGTTGAAGGAAAGAGAGAGAGATCTGGAGAAGATGCGATTTATGTTCTTCGGAAACTGGTTCACCAACTCAGACTCCCGGAACCCCCTCATGAGATTCGGAACCTTCTACATTTTGAACAACATGTTCACGTACGAAACTGTCTCAGCGGGGGAATATCAGGGCCATCTACAGTATAATCTTGGAGTTTACACTGAATCCTCGGTCTTAGCTGGAGGGAACGTTTTCCAGAATGCTGGGGATAATAACGAGACAAAGATATTTTCGTTTTCGACGTTGCTGAATACAACATTGCCTGCACGGTTATGCATCCCCGCTTCTGAGCAAAATCCGCCTGAGGGAATGGCGGGGATCGGCAGTACATTCAATGGGAGGCAGATTAATCTCAAAGAAGAGGCGTTGGCTACTTTCAACCGCTTTGTAGTTGAGAAGCCAGACAGTGTGGTCAACGGGACTTTACTGTTGGGGTGTGAGGGATTCCCTTCACAGGTGGTTCCGGTTGCTTTCCAAACGGCAGAGGAAGTTGAGGCCTATGTAAGGAAAGAGGCGGGTCAAGGGGTTTCTGTATAAGCAGTTGACTTGGAAATCTACTTTAAAGACTTTTGTATCTTGTGAACCGTACAGATACTTTTTGGACGAGAGCTTGATGGAAGGGGACTTGACAGGGAAAGCAAAATCCCCACACAGAATCTAGAAAATCAACATAGAACCATCGCCGGTATTGCTGCAACATTCCTTTCCTGAGGAGGAAGGGGGGTTATGACATCCTCAAACGACGTCAGGGGCCTTCCATTCATCAATTCGAATCGTCCAGCTCTTCCAAAAGACTGAGAATTCTCGGTGTAGACATCTAGGTATAATCTATTGTTTGTGAAACGGGAGGTTAGAATATACAAGGCATCAAGATTCGGGTCAGGCTGTAATTTCACAAGCGACAAGCAAATTATGGATATCTGCTTTAAAAAAGCCTTTCTACTTAATGTCGATTTATATACACGAATTATAATTTTTTGCTGTAATCTCTAAGACAAATAAAATGGGTTTGCATTGGAGGTACAGCGAGTTCTGTTTACTTTCCACCACTTCTAAGCGAGAGCGAGGGCAAGTCGACATTTTGCACGTTTTCCCTGTCCTTTTTTTTCTCTCTCCCAGATCTAGAACTGGACTCCACTCCCAAAAAAAAATTCTATGTTTTGCGAAATCAATAATTTTAGATGCTATCTCCCATCACCAAAACCCCTCCTAGTTAACTCAAACCTGAACTCCCCTTCCCTCCCTGC